>PVKS010023902.1:0-31745 GCA_004027875.1 Aplodontia rufa | reverse complement strand
CCCTGCTGATTCTCTTCATGTTAAGGTATACGAGGTCAAAGGAAGAGCAAGCACCTAGCTTGGGGAAAGAGTTAAGGAGCAGCCAAGTGACATCAAGTTGGTGTGGAATGCACACACTGGTTTCTCTCTATATCTCCTGAATGAAGTTCTGTCTTTCTGGCTGTTCCTGGTACTGATGTTGCTAATGATGATGTTTCTCTTGGTCTGTTACTAGCTTTACATTTTGTGTTGGTTAAATGGATCTCATCTCAATTCCTAACGCCAGCATCAGCTAGCAGTCACCTCGTGTTGCTCTGACAGAGCCAGCCACAGGCTCACTGGTTCTTCAGCTTCTTGACTCACAAGACAGTGCACCTGTCCAGGAAAGCCAAGTCCAGGGCCTGACTCACTGCACCTGGTGACACTGTGTCTCCTTGTGTGTTGAATGCAAGCATGCTTTTAAAAATTTGAACATAGTAATTTGTATCCTTTCTGCTGCCCTCAGTTTATCTAATGTCCTCCTCTATTCTGTGAGCCCAAGCCCAAAGAAGAGAAAACAGGGGATATACGTACAGATAACCTTTTGCTTCCACACACACCTTTTTCTGAAACATGTAGGCTTTCCTTACATATTAACATCCCTTCCTTCCCAGATCCAGTACTTGTCTAAGCTGTAAGGGAAAAATAGAGATATTCTAATTAATTACTTTAATTGCATTATGGGAGAACCTGTAAACCCAGTCCTCCATACCCTATTATGATATAATTATAGACATTTCTCTCGCATACAGTATCTTGCCTTCTAGAAGTAACTAATCTTACTTTAATGAATGACTAAATATGATTGTTGCACTTTTTTGTGTGTTGGCTTGCCAAATTCTGTTTGTGTGTGTTTATGATTATCTAGGACATTATAATCATGCATCTGGTTACAAAATTCTTCAAAACAAAATCAAAATCTCCTTCTGTGGAGATACACTCAAATGTGGCAATATTCATGTTGCCTGCTAACGGTGGCAGAGTGACTTAGCTGGGTATGGTTCTTCTCTCAGTGGGGTGCTTGGAGCCCTTGATAGAGCTGTAAGAGTTGTAATGAAATTTTGAGTAATACTCAAAATCTCTCAGTATATCTGTGCTCCAATTATCCAGTAGCAGTTCTATTTTCTCAGTTAATACAAGTTAATCATTTTTTCCAATACCAAAACACCTTTTAAATATATTATATGGTTAAATCTCATGTTCTAATGCAGTGGAAACATAGTGTCTCTTGGTGGAAATAATTCTGTTGAGTGCCAAAATGTCATAACCAGATGATCTGTAGTGGAAACCAGAAGAAAGCTTTTGCTACTGTCTTTAACTACTGCTTTTCTGGTTCCTAGGCTATGGGAAAAACAGCAACACATATGCTTGTAGTCAAGCCAGACTGCTAGGAAGAAGATATTGCTCTTGATTCCAGTGAAGCCCTTTTCTAGCCACCTTGATCCCTGGATTGAAGCAGCAAATCCAAAATACTATCTGTTGCTTTCAAAATTTAAAGATTTCACTAAATATAAGACCTATTTTCTTTTTTGTGGGACCAGGGATTGAACCCAGAGGTTCTTAACCACTGAGCCACATTCACAGCCCTTCTTATTTTTTATTTTGAGGCAGAGCCTTACTAAGTTGCTGAGGGACTTGCTAAATTGCTGAGGCTGGTCTTGAACTTGAGGTTCTGCTGCCTTAGCTCTGAGCCACTGGGATTATAGTCATGCACCTCTGCACCCAGCTCAAGACTTCTTTTTTAATAGTAGAAAGTGTAGCAATTTTTTCCTCACTCTGAAGTGAATTCCTGAAGATATTTTGTCTCAGGTGAAACTCAATTGTTGAGGGAGTCTCTTCTATTTTTAGAGAATGTATTTCCATATTTTGGCATGCGTATTCTTACCACTATTTGTACAGCGGTGTCTGTTTCTTTTTCAGGTTCTATTAGCATGCTGTAATTAGGGTACATTGAGACAATCTCTTCTGAGGTGGTGATGTTTTTTGTCTCTGAAGAGGTGTTTAGATCCCTGGGGGTTCAGCCTTTGGAAGGGGTTAATGCTGATTTTATGGAGTGTGTCAGTCCTTCCAAGAGTAGGATTTTATAAAATGAGGTCACTCCATGTGTATGGCCCCTCTGGACAAGGCTGGTTCCCTTTCTAATTCTTCACCATGTGTAATCTAGCTAAGAGGACCCTCACAGAGGCTGACCAGATGGGGTGCCCTATCTTGCTTTCAGGCTCCCAAATCATGACTTAAATAAATTTCTTTCTTTATAAAATACCCAGTCTCACGTATTTTGTTATAGCAGTAGAAGTGGTACTAGTGCAGATGTTGATGTATATGGATGCTTCTACTAGTTAAAGAAAATTGTTTCTTATGATCTATGTTTACGGAAAAAGGATACATAAGCAAGGACCAAAATAATAGCTGTGTATCACTTTTATGGAACTGTATTAGTATTTTCTAAGAAGTCTACAATGTCTAGAGCAATAGCCATCATTAGTGTCACCAGCTGACTCATATGATAAGAATCCACTATTAATTTCCCAAACTTATACTCTTTAGCATGGGCTAAAATGTTGGGATTCAACTGAGCTTTATTGGAATCATGGTCCTGAGTATGTCAGGTCTTTGGTGGTGGCAATGATTTGTGCATATTTTCTGCAGAAATGAAGGTCTGAGATTGTTCTCCTGTCTAATCCTTCACTAAATTATATGCTTCATGAGGTTTAGAACTAATCAGGTTTACTCATAATCATATCCTTATTACCTCATACTGTGATTAGTAGCCTCTTTTACATTCAACATTTCTGGTATCTCAGAAGTCAGATATCTGAGTTCAAAATTTAGTCATCCACTCTCTTTGAGATGATATGATAAATGCTTTCAGATGATATGATAAACCCATTTCCACTTGGGGGTTAAACACACACTGAAAGATGATGAGTGTTCTATCCAGCACCAGGTCAGCAAGATGTGCTTGAGACTAGCCAAATAAGCTTGAAAAACCTCACATAATAGAGGGCATGCTTAAAGAACATTATAATAATTTATATATACATATAAAATGCATATATATTCTTATATATACCAAATAAATGTATGTATATATATGTATATATATTTACACACACATTATAATAATTTATATAATAATTTATATATATAATGCATATATATATTCTTATATATACCAAATAAATGTATGTATATATATATATGTATATATATTTACACACACATACACATCAAATAAAACTAAAACTTCTTAGGTGTATTCAGTTGGATATCAACTGGTGATCTCTGACTCTGGTCAGAAGATTTGGATTTGAGTCTTAGCAGGACTACTTATTTTCCATATGAACTCAGGGAAATTGTCACCTCCCTGAACCTTTTCAGTCCTGCCATTATATGACTCTTATAGACCTAGGAGCTGCAGAAGTAATAAAAACTGCCTGAAATTTTCCTTTCATCATGGAAAAGCATATCGAACATTGCTTGTTAATATTGAGTTTGTTGAAAAGAGCATTGTTGCAGAATGACAATAGACACAGTAGCATGTGGGAACGTAAATATGCTTCCTTAGCTCAGACTCGATAAAAAATAGTTTTGTCCTTCTGATATAAAGGTATATCTCTTAACTCTATTGAATCTATACAATTTAGTTACAGAATCAAAATGATGACTGTTTTAAGAGTCTACTTGTGTTTTCATCCTTTCCCTCAATTTGTATAAATTAGGGAGTCAATAATACTTCAGAACCTTTCTAAAACAATTACATTATTCCTCTATATTTTATTTTTCTTTGTTTTTTTATTTTTTTCTCTGAGAATTAATGAGCTTAGGTGTACATCCTTGTGGAAATTTTTCTTGACTTTAATAATTCTTTCTGTTTCTAAACCCTCTTCAGTATTACAATGCCAGACTCAAAACTTTATGTGTTCGCATTTGAATATAATGAAAAATAAAAGAGGAAGGCAAATGCATTTCATATGACACATCAGTTATTATAGAAAAACTAGAGAATTAAACATCAGGATATCCCTGTGAGATAGATATATATGTATATATATGTGTGTGTATATATATGTATGTATATATATCTATATATGTATATATATATCATAAATTCTGTGAAAAGAGAGTACTGAAAATAATTTCTGGTACGTGTAAT
Organism: Aplodontia rufa; assembly: GCA_004027875.1. Classification (NCBI taxonomy): domain Eukaryota; kingdom Metazoa; phylum Chordata; class Mammalia; order Rodentia; family Aplodontiidae; genus Aplodontia; species Aplodontia rufa. The sequence goes on along the minus strand of PVKS010023902.1, from coordinate 27,571 downwards.
GTACTGGGAGGTTGAAATTAGTGCCAATGACTGGAATACTAGGCCTAAAATATTAAAGGGTATATCAGAAATCATTTAACTATACAAAATCTGGAAGGCTCAGAGTTCACAATAAGGATACACTATGGCATAACTAGGGGCCACCAGGAAGATCTTTGACATAATAAGGTTGCATTTAAAAGCAAATCATGGAGGTAGTACAGCTCTATATTTTGTCTAGCAATGGAGAGGCATTGCTCTGACACATCAGACTGCAGGCATTGGAGAGGGGAAGAGCCACACCTAGAGCAGAGGTTGAACTCTGATAAAAGAGAAGCATAAGGAGACATATCACTTTTCTCCCCTCTATAGCTAATTGCTATGAGCAAACATACTCATTACTACAAGCAAAAATATAATTATGTATTTACCTTGTAGGGGACTAGGAAGTCCTTATTAAATCAAATACCAAAATCAGAAGTTAAAATTAAAATTGTTTACACATTTAATTATACAAAGTAAAATATTAAGCATCACAGAATTCAACAAATACACAAGATAAATGAATGGCAAGTCTGCAAATATTTGGAGTGTATATGAAAATATAGTATCCTTCAAATATAAGATAATTAAATATTTAAAATTTGATAAAATGAGTCAAAGATGTGTACAAAAAGCACAAATGGCTAAATGAAAATATTCAACTATTTTAGCAATCGAGCAATTTGCTAATCTCTATAGTTTTCTCTATGTGTACCCATACAAATGAATCCTATAATGTCATGAATATTACAAATCACAGTGATGTTAACCAGAAATGATTAAAACAAATTTTTAAAAGTGTTTTTTGAAAGAGATAATGTGAATGTAGAAAAAGTTGAAACTTACACAACATATTTCTTAATTAATTTAGGGAATAGAACTTCAAAGAGATGTTAGTTATATTTAAATTTTTGAAAATGTGCTTTATGTTATAGGATATGGCTTACATTGGTGAACGAGCAATGTAATAAATGTTTCGTGTGTATTTACGAAGAATGTTTATCTTGCAAATTTTCCATATAAGACTTTTCATAAGTCAGTTTGGCCAAGGTGTTTAGTTCTGCTCACATCTTTTATACATTTAGTGATGCACCTATGCATTTTGGTGAGTTTTTATTTATTTGTCTTTATTAGTTACTGAGAATGATCTACTAAAATATCCGACGATGATATTGAACCTGTCTAGTGCTTCTTTTAGTCTGTCAACTCTTGCTTTATATAATTTGAGGTTATGCTATTAAGAATATGCAACATCAGTATTATGTCTGCCATGACATTGAAACTTTTATTATTAAAAAATGACTGACAATCTCCAATGATACTAGCTGCCTTAAATTCTAGTTTGTATTATGCCAAAACAGCTTTTCAAACATTGTTCATATTTTACATGGTATAACCATTTTCCAAACTTTTTCTCTCAAGTTTTCTGTGGTCATATTTATAAAGTATAGCTCTTGTAAGCAGTATATATTTGGGTCTTACTTTTCTTGAAACTTTAGTCTGACAGCGTTTTATTCAGAGAATTCATCTCCTTTTAATAAAATGACAAATGTGTGTTTAAGATGAAAGTTGACTGTTTTCTACTTGCAACATCCATTTCATGACCCCTTATTTGCCTTCTTTTGGTATAGTCAAATATGTTTTGTTATTCCATTTTCTTTTCTATAATCTCTTAATTACACATATTTATGCAATTTTTTGATTATTGTAAAGGTTTTAACATAGATCCTTGTCTTAGTACTGTCTACTTAAACTAGCACATTTATCATTCAGTGAAATATGCCACTACCTTACACAGATTGTTACTGTCTTTCCACCCTTTATAATGTTATTCTCTTTGTCCTTTGTCACTTATTTTTCATCAGCATGTTGTAAATGATGATGAAATATTATTGAATTTTTCCTTTATGAAGTTAATAATGGTTAAATTTCTTTTTCTGCCTGTTCACACTTTTTTCTGGGACTATGCTTTTAGCCTGATGTGTTTCCTGTAGTTCTTCTTCTTCTTCTTCTTCTTTTTTAGTGTATCTGCAAGCAACAAATCACAACTTTTCTTGTTTAGAAAAACATTTTCTCTGGATAGATGATTCAAATATAGAAGATTATTTTTCCTTCAAATGATTATTTTTCCTTACTTAAAAATATTATTCACTTCTGTTTTTATGGAGGACTATTTTTCCTTACTTCAAAATACTATTCATTTGTGTTTGTACTTTTTTTGGTGAAAAATTAGGCATTGGTTTTATTGTTCCTTCTTTGAAGAAAACACCTGCTTTCTCTGGCTGCCTGTAATATTGTTTTTGTATTTTTAATTCAGCTGATTAATGACTATGTGCTTAAGGTATATTTGTTATTTTATGTTTCGTTCTTGAAATTTTTCTTTCTAGAGATGTGTTAACTTTTAGAATCTGAAAATTAACATTTTGTATCAGATATGGAAAATTATTAACCATATTCTTCTAAAAATTGCTTATTCCTCTCCTGGGGTTATACTTCGGGTAAAACTTTACTATCATATTTCTTTATTTTACTATTTTTTAATTTGTGCCTCAATTTGATGATTTCCTATTTTCCTTAGATTGCTAGTCTTATTTTCTCCTGTCAAAGCTATTTTTAATCCATCCAGTGAGTATTCATCTGAGATGTTTCATTTTTTGTTTACTAAATACCCATTTGATTCCTGTTTTATCGATTCCAATTCTTTATTTACAATCTTCATCTGTGTAGAATCCAGACCCAGTCTATTTGAGCCAGTGTAGTAAAACATCACAGATTGTGTGGTATACAAAGAACAGAAATCTATTTTTCACAGTTCTGAAGGTTGGGAAGCCAAAGAGCAAGGTAAATTTGATGTTTGTGAGGATTTGCTTTTTGGTTTAAAGACAGTACCTTCTCCCTGTGACATCACAGTGTCGTCAAGGTGTCTGGGGCTTTTTAATCAAGGCACTAATACCATCTGTGAGGGCCTCATTCTTATAACCCGATCAACTATCAGAAGACTAGTTTCATAATACTATCACCTTGGGGGACTAATAATTTAATATTAGAATTTTGGAGAGACAAATATTCAGCCCATTGTATACCCTTTTTATCTGTCTTGAATATTCTAAAATATTTATTTTTCCTACTTATTAAGTCCAATATATGAAAACCTGCAGGTCTTTCAAAAATATGTGCTTGTATTTCTTTCTCTGGATTTTCAGTCATTTTAAATCCTAACATGCTTCATATATATTTTGATTGAATTTCATATATTGAGACTAAGATCGTCTCTGCATAGTTTCATATTCCTAATAAGAATGTGAAAAAAATGGTGACATTCAGATATAGCACTAATATATCCCCTTGCCTCAGTCAAAACTTGGTTTTAGATTTGGTTAGGATTGTTTCATTATAGTGTATTTTCATAACAACCTAATCTTTCTTTTTAGGTCATGTGGTTGTTGTAATCAATGCTCAGCTTCCAAGCTGTTATTTTCTGCTGTGTCTTTTGGAATTTCACAATGTGAATATGTAACTACAAGTTAAACAACAATTTGATGGGGTTTCTCTTCTTCAAGTCCCAGACATTCTGGTAGTCTTGACTGACTTGTGATCCTTGTGTTACATAGCACAGTAGAAATATGGAAAATGTCTTCAAAGAAAAAGCTGAGGTGAAAGAATCAATCACATCTCATGATTCCCGTTGCTCAAGGTTCTACCTGGATTGGTTGCTCTCTGATGACTTCAATCATTTTTTAAAAATCACTTTTCTAGATTTTATACTTCATTGAATAGGTTAGTCCAATATAAGCTACTCCATTCTAGCTCAATTGGAAATCCCTAGATTTAAATTTTTCCAATTACACCAAAAATACTTTAAGGTTTTTCTTGTCTTACAATCCATGCAGATTTCTGCCTTGCAATTTGTTGTTATGAATCTTAAGATTTTTAATTCTAACCTAGAAGAATTTCTATACTTTCTTTCCCACAAAACATTGACTTTAAACAGAGTTCAAGACGTTAATCTTGCAGAATGTCTCATAGTCCAGGATTGTTAGATTGCGGCCTCATGCTCTTTTAGCATGTCATTCATTATCCCTAGCATTTCCTCTATATTGGAAATTTGGTCTAAAGTCTTAATTATATATGTTTTAAATATTTTGTGTTAATAACAATTTATAGCTGACATTGTATATTCCCATTCCATTCTGTGCTAAACTATTTGAACGCTTGGTTAAAGAAATAAAAGTATATTCTTCAATTTTTTGTTATTGAGCAGAATTTGTGTTTTGGTAGTCTAGTTTCAAATCTTTCCAAATGAACTTTAAAAAAATCCCCTGAAGCATATGATATGTGTTTGTAAGAGCTTTGATTAATTAGGTTATGTGAACATACCTAAGCATCCCCTGTTGAAATCAAACTAGATCACTACTAAAACCCCAGAAGCATTTCATTCTTTATGTCCCCCAGCTTTTAATCCTAAAGAGAGCCATATTTAAATTTCTATCACTAATCATTACCTATGCTTATATTAGAACCTTTTATTTCCACCAGTAATGTTGAAAGTTCCCCTCTTTCTACATTTTTGTTGTTCTCCGTGTTTCAATGCAATTTTATTGCTGGATTTTTCCCATTAAATGACAAAATAGCTGCATCCTAATCATTGTTACAACCAAGAATTGTAATGCACATTTCTAAATGCACCTAGGGGAAGTAAGGTGTCTGTTGATAAACACTAGACTATGTCCATGTTTGAAGGTCAAATAAAGCTATGTAAGTGCCCAGGGAATTCTCCAAAGTTTAGGGCAGCAGGGAGGGCTCCAAACACATGGCAAATTTTACCTCTTTTATTTTACTCATCCCATACTTGTGATCATTTATTTAAATCTGCCTCCATATTTGACTCTAAGCTTCATGAATGGGTTCATTTATCACTGTAGCTAGCGTACAGGAACAATTAATAAATATTTATTTTTGAAAGAATTTCTGAATGTTTAATGCTTTTGTTGATCAAAAAGCTGGCAAGGTTGAGAAAGAGAATTATCAGTAATAATGAGGAGGTTACAGCTTTCGCAGCCAGGCAGGTATATAAAGGTTTGTAAGAAATGCGAGGCCAGCCTCAGAGTTATTATCAAGATTCATGTGTTTTAAAGAGTCCATTTTGGCTTCTCCATGAGCTCTTTTGAACAACAGAATGAAAACATCAGCAAAGCATGAAGCACTCTCACAGTTTCTGATGGCTTATTCTTCTCAGCACACCTATATGATAAGCCCTGTAACTCCCATTTTATAGGGGAAGAAAATCAGTTCTTTTTAAAAACTATTTTCTTATATCTGAGTGGATTTTTTTTAAAGAGAGAAGGACAGAGAATCAATTCTATTTAATCTTCTAGTGACACCCATAGCTCCAATATTTCATTGTGTATGTGGTGCTGGGGTCCAAATCGCATCCTCAGGCATGCCAGCCAAGCGCCACAACCACTGAGTCACCGCTCCAGCCACCTGGGTGATTATTTTGAAGTTGCCTTTTACAGTTTTTAAAAAGAATATCACCCCCTTGGCGATATGCCATATCTCTATGAAATTTATATTTTATTGGTCCTCTTGACCTGAGAATTAACCAGTCATGGAGGTTACTTGACCCAGACAGAGGCCTAAATCAATTTCACTAAATTATTTGGCCTTTACTCTAGTGATGAAATGAACAGTAGTATATTTACCACTGTTGCCAAAGGCATCTTAGTGCATTAGTGTTTTGTGACAACATTTTTGGAAAAATAAAATAAGTCAATTGGAGTTAATCATTTATTAAAATATAGAAGACTTACTGTATAGGGAGCCAATTATTTTATTTACTACTGTCTGTTTTGATCCATTATTCTGCCCTTTGCTCACCAATAAGGAAATCTACAATTGATAAAGACTTAGAACTTCCAACTTTAGTTAGTTTTGATATCTGCAAATAGTGCTAATTTCATTTGTTATTCTTAGTGGGCTTTTTACATAATTCTTACTTACAATATTTTAGTTCTGTCTAGCATCTAAATTTGGTTTTCTCGTTCCTTCTTTTTGATACTAATAACTGTATGTCTGTAAGAGATATATGGTTTTTGAGGTTGATTTGTTGTTATCTTGGTAAACTAGTTGGCATTTTGGGTTTTATTATTTAACTGTAAGGGAGTAGGTTTGATTTTGAGATTATTAATTTTGAAACACAATTATCTGATGAAAAGACGCTCTGCAAAGCCTTGGTCACATGCTATATATTTTATATTAAAAGCAACATAATTTGTTTTAGAGAATCCATCCAAACAGGAAAAATCAAATTTAGAATCTCATTCATAGAGGCTATGTCACAATAGTTTCTCATACATCATAGGCTAGCTGTATTTTGCACGGATTTGGTTTGTTAGAGAGATAGTTTTGAAATCTGAGAAAATAAGGCCTGGAAATGTAAAATACAAGGTAGTAGATATAAGTGATATGCAGATGGACAGAGACTGGTGACAAGATAGAGTCCCCAAGGGCCTGCCTGCCAGGATCCACTCTCTTTAACTAGTTTTCCACTCTTACAGTTGCCACTACCTCCTCATAGTCCATGTACCTATGAATCCATCAATGGATCAATCCACTGATTAGATTAGATATCTTGTGATCTAATCACTTCTCAAAAGCCCCACCTTTGAACATTGCTGCATTGGCAATGGAGGCTTCAACACATGAGCCTCTTGGGGACATTTTAGATTTAAACCATAACATATTACAAATCTTTAAAAGGTACACATATATACAGGCATACATCCATATTTTTATATATGCATTATATATTACTTTGTGTTTTATATATATGTTATATAATTATAATTTTAATCATAGCATGGATATAATTTAGTATGCTGGCTCTTTTATTTAATGGGTAATTAGCATAACACTTTTTGTTAAATGAAGTTTACAATTATATTGTGAAGAGATGCCTGTGTCTTTGTTCTCCAAGAAAATGTAAGCCTCTCAAGTAAGAAGCTTTATTTTAATTTTCTTTTGTATTACTCAAAGTTACTTTCACAGAATATACTATCCACATCAATGCGGATGGAAAAGAGAAGGATAGCACTAAGAATCCAAGTGATGTTCATTGTGTTAACTCTCTGTAATACAGCATGGTAACTATGGGAGTACACAGGTAATAGTTGACCCTGACATTTTGGAATTTGCAATGTAATGATCAAGAGAGACAAAGTATATTACAAAGATAGCCAAGCAGTCAACAAAAATCTTTTAAGATGATACACATGTAGAGGATGGAATTACTAAACTGAGTGAAAATGATAGAAGGAATATGGATGAATGAAAACAAAGATATGGTAGGTGAGTTAAATTTTGGAAAAGTAAATGAAATATTAAATATTAAAGTAAATGAAATATTCACAGGCAGATATGGAAGACAGAGTCAATGAAGAAAATTTACCTTTTCTTTAAAAAAAGTTTTTTATTTCTTAAAATGAAAGATATTAATCAGTAAGATTCTGTAGTTTCACAGCATTGTCTCCTTGACAACTCTGTCTTTAGGTGGGAATAAAGTTGAATATGACAAGAAAAAAATTGATTAAGAAGTACAAAATAAAATCCCATGAAAACACGTTACTACTCTGTAATAAATACTATTTATATCCCATAATTTAAAATCACCCAATGAATTAGAATTAATTAAGCATGAAAAAGTCGTTTTTTGTTGACACAGTAAAACTAAATGGAATATTTTTCTTAATGCTCCAAATGTAGTTTTGTTACTTTCAAAATACATTAACTATGCTTTTAATTTGCATTTTATTTTGTCCTTTAGAAAGTTTCATAAGTTTTAAGAATTTATCCTAATGTTTTCTTTATTTGTTGTTTAGAAATAATTTATTCATGAGCTCCTTAATGTATAATTCTGGAATAAATTTATATATACATATAAATATAGTTGACTTATATGTATATATGTAAAATTAAAAGCTTTATATCTGCTTTATGGCATTGTAATGAAACTCATTAATAACCACTCTAGTAACAAATTATTTGAATTAGAAATTATTTCTTGAGCAAAATAAATACAGTAAGAGAAAAAAGAATATATTTGTTTGCACTAATAATAAATGTCAAATGTAAAACCATAACAAATTATGAAAGTGTGTATTTTAATAATTCATACACAATGCATCCTAAACTCCAAATAAAGGCTTTAGTTGAAAATTCCTAGATAACTACAATACTGCTCCTCAAAATTTGAAAATATTAATATAGATCTATAAACTTTAGATTTTTGGTACCTACAACTTAATTTTGTTTAATCATCTTTTTTGTATATATTTTTTGGCCTCCAATAGTCACCTCAAATTAGTCAGATTTGTATTATTCCTAACTTTGTAGATGAATTGTGAATCCAATTCTACATTTTATAAGGGATTCAATAGCATAAAAAGTGCTGTCATATGAAATTAAGCAAACATGGAAAATATAAGTTTATAGTAAATACTCTCATATTTACAAAATCTCCAAATGGAAAATACTCATCAGTCATTAGATCTCTGTCCCCCATTTATTTAGATTTGCATTAATTATATTGGATATAAACTACTAACCATTTAAAAACAACTTTCTGAAAGAAAAATTTGCAGTGTAAGAATGGTATTGAATTCAGAAACATCAATTAGGTGTAAGTCTGAAAATATATAAATAAATATCTATAGAAATAGTTCTGCCTGTTTTCCAGTCATTCATTGATTTGCTAATTCTATAGAAATATTGGTTCCTTGTTCTATGTATGGAAGAGACTAGGTGTTAGCAATAGAAAATTAAATGAGACATAGTCCATACCTGAGATACACAGTAATTTACCTGAGATACACAAGTAATTTCTGTAAAATATGTGGTAAATTGTATGGAAGAGGAATATGACTAAAATACTAAAAAGAGAGTATTGTATATAGGATGGAATATTTTGACCATCTGCCATGGCATGAGTGATTGAAAGGAATTCTGGGATTTCTTTAAATCGAGAGAAAGAAACAATTGTGCTTTTTTCACTATGCCTGGCCATTGCCAAAGAGTTTTATAAAGTGTTACTAATGAGAGTCCACAGGTCAGCCTAATATCTTCTACAGAAAGTAATTCCATGTTGTTTTAGAAACTTGGTGGACTTCAAGTTCTCATACAAAGCTAATTAAGCTTGTATTTGTTTCCTTTGGGCATAAGGGATTTCTTTTGGCAATGGTGCTCAGAGAACTATTTGAGCTTTCTCTTAGTTCATCACATTTACCATTTGTCCTCCAACTCATGCCATTCTGGAAATCATGGCCTGTCTTCGAACACTGAGCATGGTAGATGGATAAGACATGTTGCCTTCAGGAACATGGTTTGAAAACAAATGTCAAGGACGCATCAGTCACAATTTCTTGGCTTCAGACTCATGAAACTTAATACATTATTTTTTCAATCTCTTTTGGAGTTAGGGAGAGATCTCTGTCCCTTCTACTGTAATTATCTATTTACCATCTCGCACACATTCATACACGTGTATGATTCCATAATCTTTCTTCTCAACTAATTTTTTAAAAATATAAAATCACTCAGTTAAAATCACTCATTTCTTTGGAAATGAGTTTAAGTTTAATGTTAGAGGACTATGTAATGTAATATGCTTGTTAATAAATTGTTTCTTTGTGCTGTGCCGTTCTTCGTGTACTCTTTACCATTTTTCCTTAATGTCAATTGCAGTATTCCACAGAGAAAAAAACTGATGTAAAATATAAGGCTCATGATTTAATTTTTATAACCTAATTGCTGAATTGGAAGGAACTTGGCATTTTTAATATGCCAATTTTAAAAATAGCTAAGACATGTTTTTAGGTTCCAATAATTATTCTTAATAAAAGTACATTGAGTGTTTATACTAAAAGTATTTAACTCCTCATTTTTTTATGCAGAATATATTTATGCTGGGAAAGATAAACCCAGAAAAGTAAGGGGAGGTTAATAATCATGCAAGATAATTTTTGGAAAATATACTGCCTCAGTGCCTATGGGAAGCCAGATATCATAATTACTACATAGCAGGAAAGGCAATTAGCGGGTGGTGGGAAATTACTAAACAGATAAAGACAACATTGTTAAGGTTAGTTATGTGCCAATAACAACAGGATCATGTCTAGTAATTAAATAGTTCATGATAGCTAATAGGAAAAGATGCAGAGTTGTCCGTGGTTAATCCACAGATTCAAGCATTTAGGTCATTGAAGGATCACAGTAAACACAAAACAAATTGTATGAAAGAGAAATCCAAGTTATGTGCACTGAAACCACAAGTTGATGCATCCTTCTATGAGAAAGCTCATTGAGTAAGAATTCTTCTCCAAAATCACAGTGGTTTAGAAAAAGAATCAGGAAAGTAAGAGAAAAGAGACAGAAATGCAATGTTAGAGTAAAGAGAGAAATATAATTAAAAAGTGTGATCAGGGCAATTCTCCATAATCAAACTAAATTTAATGCCATAGAGAATTTTAATTGATTCAGTAGTTGCCCCTGTCCTTAAGAAACTTATAGGTAAATGCAAGATATAGACAGACACACAGACACACACAAACGCACACACACACACCTGTGAAACAAGACAAAATGTTATAAATGCTACAGTAAGGTTTAAAACATGTCTCGATACTGACAAATTAGTAATTCTTTTTATGTGGGGTCAAGATAAATAAAACATTACAATAGATTATATCCTGCATACAAATATTTATGATACATTTTGAGAAGTTAAAAGAGTTTGGGTAGAGAAAGAACATGTGCACAAAGTAAGAAATGAGGTAACAGAAACTGGTGCCCGAAGTCACAGCAATGAGATACAGACTGCAGGCAATGAATAGGATTCAAAATAACCCATTTTCCTTAGGCCAAGTCTAATGACAGAATCTCAAGTGGAAGTGAATATGCATCTTGATTGTTAGAAAACCTAGCTACTAAAAATAATTAGGGCCTGATGATAAGAGTCAGGCAGAACATTTCTGCATTGGTGATTCTGTTACACAAACACTTTACAATAGATACATACTACTTGGTGAGCAGAGAATCTTTGAAAGGTCATGAGCTCCCAGTGTATTTCTGGTATTTGGGTAATTTGTGCAAACTAAAATATCTGATCACCCTGCATTATGATGAGTTTTTGCTTATCTTTATTTTCTCCTGAGACAATATCAGTTTTGGTCAAATGATAAGAAAAAGGCAGCTAGAAGATGGATGTTCTTAAGTTCTTTTTAAGGCATTTATTTAATTTATCCAGTTATGGGTAGCTGTACTAATCCTCAAGAAATAGCATCTTTTTGCGTGTTTATAATAAAGGACTCAACACATTATTGGCAAAATACCCAAACAATTAAAATTGCTGTAAAATAGTTGAGATCATTTAAACTCTTAAAGCAAATAAGCTAATACTGAGAACAGAAATCTGCATTAAATGCCATTTCTCTTTATTTAGTAGAAAAAAACTGAACAAAATTGATGAAGCTTCAGTCTTTTTAATACCGAAATGAACTTTGGTATATGATGCTGTCACCTAGGAACTGGGCCTCTTATTTGTGTGATTTCTCTTTGAGAATTATGGTGGATTAGTTTTTCACCGCTGTGTAACCAATTACTACCGCCCCCCACATTAACAACTAAAAGTAATACTCACTGGGCTGGAGCCATGGCTCAGAGGTTATGTTACTTGCCTGGCATGCGCAAGGACATGGGTTCCAACCCCAGCACCACATACACAAGGAATTATCAGAAAAACAAAAACCACACAATAAACTAAGTAAAATTAATTCTCTCTCTCTTACTGTCCCTCTTTCTCTTTAAAAAAAGTAATAGACATTTAATATTCCATAATTTCTGTAGGTCAGGAAGCAGTTTTACTTAGTTGTATGTTCCTGGCTCAGTGCCTCTCAGAAGGTTGAAGTGAAGTTGATGACCAGGGATGGTCATTTCAAGGATCAACTGGGAGAGGATCTGCCTGTGAGATGATTCAAATTATTATTGGCAGGACTCTAAAGATCCACTTGCAAGTTCAATCACATGTCTGCTAGTAGACATTAGCCTTTTACTATTAACTGGAAGCTTCCCTTAGTTCATTTCTTGCCATTTGACTTCTCCATAGTATAGTTAAAAATATGGTTACTGGCTTCCCTCCAATCAAGCAATTAAGAGAGAAAGAGTGATCACTTTAAGGCAGAAGCAAAAGCTTAATCTCAGAAGTGACATCCATCATTTTTTCTGTATGCAGTTTTTCTGAGTGCAAGTCACTAGGACTAGGTGAGAAGATTTCACAGGGAAAAAAATTACCGGGAAGTGGGGAGCATTGGGCACCATAACACATGCTATCCTCTGGCTTCACTTTTAAAAATCATTGGCATACTCCCAAAACCCAATAGCTAATAGAATAATCCTCTATTTGGTTTAATATCAAGTTTACAGTTTTCCATATTTTTCAAATGAACATGCAGTGTATTTTATTTATTAAAATAAGTACACATAAATCACAAAGGTTTTATAAGGGAAAATTACTTATTATCAAATATAAGACATATAACACAGAATCCCCTCAATATGCTTTTTATCTGATGAAATTTGAAACACTGGAAGAAAAATAATGTTGTACTTAAACATTTGTAGGAAATAGCAAATGATCAAAGAAAAAGCAGTTATGATCTGTTTTTTTTTTTTTTGAAGTGAGAAGGATAGTGAGAGAGAGAGAGAGATAGATAAATTCTATTTTATTTAGTTGTTCATGTTGCCTTTGTTGCTCCAACGCTTAGTTATGCAAGTGGGTGCTGGAGTTTGAACCAGTGTACCTGAGGATGCCAGGCAAGCACTGTAACCGCCAAGCCACCACTCCAGCCACTATGATCTCTTCTTAAGATTGTGTTTTCTCTGGAAACATAGAGTTGAATTTTTATATTAAATGGAGTTGAATTGTGTAATAATCTTTCTTATTTATAATAACCTAGCAATACTATTGTATTACATATAGTTTATTAAATAAGATACCCACTTTGTTTTGTTTTATTTTAACTGTGAAGAGCAATCAAATGGCATTCAATCAGATAATCAGATTTGAGGGAAGTTCTTTAGGGATTAGATGGCTACTTGATGACATGAGTGGATAGAACCATAAAGGTAATAATAATTAGTGGTGGAAGGAGCTCTTTAACTAGTTTTCAGTCTTTCAAATTCATTAATGAAAACTGAATTTTTACCTGTGATGAGGCTGTGTAGAGTAAATAGTTTCTTCACTTTTGTCTGTAGTTACCACATTTCAATATGAAAATTGTCACAAGAAGCTCTCATTAGAATATATATTTTGTGTAAATATTTATTATATTCATCAATATGAGTAGTTGGATAAAATGTTGAATACATTTAATTGAGTGAGCAACTCACACAAATATTATTAGTTTTAAAAAGTTGTTGAAAACAATTAGTTCAACCCCTGGATTTTACAAATTAAGAAAAATAGACCCAAGAATAAAATTGATGTAATACATTGCTAGTTAGCGGCAGATTTCATATTATGAATATGATTTCTAATTATTTTTCCTCTATTTCATCTACGTATCAAGGAGCTTAATTTCATGTAGATGGGGCCAACTTTACGAACAGAAAGAATGGATATGATTTTATATAACCAGGACAGACATAAAGACAAAAGACCATCCTTCCTGAAATAGTCAGTGTCTTTCTATCTTGTGGTCTGGGTCACACAGTCTTCATAAACATGAATGAAACAGTTGAGTCAACACCACAGGAGATCTAGAAGCCACTGGACATGTGCCCTCACCACCTGAACATACGCAAGAATTCCGGAGGGTATTCTGTGTAGTTTTTTTCACTTCTAGCTAAATCAAGTTTCTCATAGCTCTTCATAGTGACAATATTGATAACACATTTTGGGTTTCAATCACTATTAATGCAGTATGACAAATAGAAAAAGCCACCAATTTGAAATGTATATTTAGAAGACTGTGACAAATGTTTACAATCATCAGAATCAAATATATACGAAATTGCCATTGCATCCAAATTCCCCTGTATCCTTTTGTAAGCAATACCCAGTTCCCATCTCCTGCAATATTTAATGTCTTTTCTGCTATAATTGTACATCTTCTAGAATATTATATACATGGATTTGTACAGGGAAATGTCTTTTTGTTTGACTTCTTTCACTCAGTATGATACATTAGAGGTTCAGCAATGTTGTTAGTACCTATAGTCTTTCTTGATACTGCGTTGTAGCATCACATTGTATGGATTTATCAATGCTGGATTATGTATGAATTCATACACCACTTGTATGTTTGTTCCACTTTCTAGTTACTAGCAACATGCATGTATGTTGGGGACATATGTGTTCATTTCTCTTGTGTAAATGTGAAGAAGTGGTATTGCCAGATCGTTTGTAATTAAATATTTCACTGTATAAGCAATTGTCATAACAGCTTCCAAAGTGACTATGCCATTTTACATTATCACCAGTTAATTCGACCAGTCTTTTTAATTTTAACCACTCTACAGTATGTGTAGCAGTATTTCATTGAGGCTTCAATTTGTATTTCCTAATTCTTAATGAAATGAATCATGTTTTCATGAGCTTTTAATATAGAGCTATAGTATCAAAGACAGCATGGTACTGGTATCAATATAGGAATGAAGACTATGGAATAGATTAGAAGACCCTGAAACAAACCCACAAATCTTTAAGCATCTGATTTTTGACAAAGGGGAACAAAATTTTATATAGAGGAGAAACAGCCTATTCAACAAATGGTGCTGGACAAACGGGACAGTGATTTTTTATTTACTTCCTGCACTTTAGGAGACATGTTGAGAAAGTCTTTGCTTACTCCCCAGTGCTGAAGTATTGGACCTAATTTGTCTTCCATCAGTTGCAGGATAGCTGGTTTAATTCCTAACTCTTCTCAAAAGTTTTGAGCATAAATGGGTGTTTATCAAAGGTCTTCAATGAACCACATTTATTGGTTAGTGTATTTTGATGTTACTTTGTGTTTCAGTATTTTATTGAATTTTATTCATGAGAAGTATTCTATTACATGAATCTATAGAAATGTCTTTCACCCATTTTTCTTTTGATGAATATATGGGCTTCAATCAAATTTTTGCAGTTATGAGTAAATCTGTCTTAGTACTCTTGTAGAAGGCTTTTTTTAGACATGGACTTTTGTTTATATTGTACATGACTTGCAGTACAGTCCTCCTCAAAGAATAGGTATATGGTTAACTGTATAAGAAATTATAAAACTCATTTCCATAGTGGTACCTACCTGTTATACAATCAACAGCATGGATGAGAGTTCTATTCATAACATCCTCACCAATATCTTGGATTGTCAGTATTTTAATTTTAATCATTCTAATGGCTGTTAGATGATATATGGTTATGATTTTAATTTATGTTTTCTGATAAATTATGTAGAGCCATTTCTCACACACTTTTTTGGCCATTTGCATGATTTCCTTTGGTAGAAGCTTCATTTGATGTCTAAAATACTCATTTTGTTTGGAGTATGTATTAGCTTGATTGCTGCAAAAAGCGGATATCTGGGTGGGATTACAGATAAAAGACATTTACTGGGATAATATCTATGGAAGATAAAGGAGAGAAATCCAGAGAAAGCAAAAAGATTTTTAGACCACCATACTGGTTCAACACCTGCTAAGGAACGATTTTGGGTAGGAGAAACTTCAGATTGCAACACCATTTTTGAATAAATTAGAAGGGGTGATGTAGAGTGTTGAAATCAATGTATCCCGCTAAGAAATAGGCCTGTGGAAGTACTACTATTTTGCTCCATCACTGCTAGACAGGACCTGGAGGAAGCATTGCTTCCATTCAACTATGGAATGGTACCAAAAAGGCTGCAGGTGGAGCTGTCAATCAATTATAACCAACCCTCTACACAGGAGATCATAGCCACTATTCCACTCTATACTCCACATGTCTTCTTCCTGCAGGTTCAAGAAATACTTCTCTATGCTTGCAAGGGCGGCTTTCTGAGGAAAAATGTAGAAGAGGGAGATTAGTGAAATGAATTCTTGCCCTATTTGACAACTTAGCCCCAGAGCTACTCTGCTATACACACTATTCCATCTATAGATACCTGGACAACAGAAACTAGACTTGTGGATACAAGCCATCCTAGTCTTTGGGTTGATGGTATGTAAGGTATGTAGGAAAACTTTAACTTTTTATCATTTGGTACTCATTTTAAGAGCAAAGCACTTATTTAGTGCATATATGTGCCAGGAATGGTAACACCCATTCCTTTCAACTGTGGTGAAATGGATAATGCCCATTATTTACAGTAGATATTTCAGCTGTGCTTTTAGAAAGTTGCTTTAGTGGTATACAGTGTCAATCACTTCTGGGTGGTACAATATGTGACAGAACAATTATGCTTCATGATTGTAGGCCCCTTGGAATTCCTAGCCAGCACAGTAAAGAAAAAAAAAATCAGTAATGAGCATAAATGTTAGAAAAAAGCTGCAAAACTACAGAAAGTTTTATGGAAACTTTGTATAGAAAGATGTTATATTCTTAGTAAAATATTAATCTACTAAAAACCTATTGAAACTATTGAAATGGGTTTGCAGAGTAACAATTCACAAGAGCAATATACAAAAAGGTATTATTTCAATTACTCATATTGAACATCTGGAAATTCTAATTAAAACTAATACAATAGCACAAAAAGCATAAAATACTTTTAAATATGTGCAAGCCATGTACTTTTAATAAGACATACCTGAAAGAAATTAAATAAAAATCACAACAATGGAAATATATAACTTATTCTTAGACTGTAAAACAATAGTAAGATTTTGATTTTCTCATAAATTAATCTGTAGATTTGACTTATCCCAAGTCCAAATCCAAGGGACGTTTTTTATTTTGATAACATTTCTATACATTCATGTAATAGACTACTTCTCATCAATAAAATGCAATAAAATACTGAAACACAAAGTAACATCAACATACACAAACCAATAAATGTGGTTCATCAAAGACCTTTGATAAACACCCTTTTTTATGCTCAAAACTCTTGAGAAGACAGAGATCAAAGAAAGTTAAGTATGTACAGGCCATATATGTCAAACTCTCAGCTAGTGTGATACTAAATGGAGAAAACCTGAAAGCATTGGCACTAAACTCAGGAACAAGACAAGGCTACCTTCTCTCATCACTTTTATTCAATTTAGATCTCTAGATCCCAGCTGGAGCATCCAGGCAAGAGAAGGAAATCAAAAGGAGAAGAATAGGAAGAGAGAAATTCAAACTATCCCTTTTTGATGACTACATGATCTTTCCAGATCCAAAAAAACTCCACCAGAACATTGCTTGAGCTTATAAATAGATTTAGCAAAGTGGCAGGCTATAAGATCAACACCCCAAATTCAATAGCTTTCTTATATCCTAACAATAACAGGACTGACAAAGAAATCAGGGAATCCCATTAGCAATATCCTCAAAAAAAGGAAAATACTTCAGAATTATTCTAACAAAGGAAGTAAAAGACCTCTATAATGAAAATTGTCAAACATTGAAGAAAGAAACTCAAGAAGATGTGAGAAGATGGAAATAAGTTCCATGTTCTTGATTAGACAGAATTAATATAATTAAAATGGCCATTCTGCCAAAAGCATTATACAGATTAAATGCAATCCCCATCAAGATAGCAATGTCATTCTTTACAGATTAAAAAAAGGAATTTTCAAATTCATGTGGAATCACAAGAAACCCAGAATAGCCAAAACATTACTAAGCAAGAAAGTTGAAGCAGGTAGATTTTAAATACCAGATCTAAAACTATACTATACCACAGTAATAACATAAAAAGTGTGGTAGTGGTATCAAAATAGGAATGTAGACCAATAGAATAGAATAGTCTGAGAAAAACCCACAAATCTTTACATATCTGATCTTTGACAAAGGGGGTCAAAATGTTATATGGAGGAATGACAGTCTACTCAGCAAATGGTCCCGGAAAAACTGGACCGCCACTGGATGAAAGTTGAAATTAGATCCTTACCCCTCACCTTGCTCAAAAATTAAATCAAAATGGATCAATGATCTAGGAATTATATCAGATACCATACAACTACTAGAATAAAAATTAGGAACAACAATCCAGCATATGTGAATTGGCAGTGACTTTCTCAAAAAGCTTCCAAAATGAAAGAAAGTCAAGAATTAATGAGTGAGATGCCTTTAAACTAAGCAGCTTTTGCTCAGCAAATGAATTGGTCAAAACTGTCAAGAGAGAACCTACAATATGGGAGATAATCATGGCCTGTGATTCCTCTGACAGGAGACTAATATCCAAAATTTACAAAGAACTCAAAAAACTTGATATCAAAACACAATCTGATCAATAAATGGGCAAGAGAGCTAAACAGAAAGTTCTCAACAGAGGGAATGCAGCACGCCAATGAATACATGAAAAAGTTTCCTAAATCACTAATAATAAGAAATGCAAATTTAAACTATATTAAGATTTCACCTCACTCCAATGAGGTTGGCAAAATGAAGAATATAAACAGTAACAGATGGTGGAGGGGGTGTGCGTAGATGGGAACACTAGCACTCTGTTGGTGGAAATGCGGATTGGTACAGGCCCTCTGCAAAGCAATGTGGAGACTCCTTTGCTTTACAATAGTTAAATAATGGAATAAATCAAGATGCCCCTCAATGGATGAATGTATCCAGAAGCTGGATATATATGTACACACACACACAATGGAGTTCTACTCAGCTATTAGGAACAACAATATTATGGCCTTTGAAGGTAAATGGATGACAATAGAAGAGTGAAATTAGCCAAACCCAGAGACTCAAGGGTCAAATGTTTTCCCTCATTTGTGGAGGCTAGAGCAAGACCCAGTCTTTTGTAGTCAAGATCTTGTACTAGACCCACCAAATGTGTAGCAACACATAATCTAGGGTAACCATAGATATGTAGAGGGGGAAGGGAGAAGGGAGATGGTGGGGGGAGGGGAAGGGAGAGAGATGGAGGATAGGGAGATAATTAACAATGTAGCATACTCTTTACACCCCCCAAGAAGCCATACAATACTTATGCAATCAATTGTGTAAAACTCATGAGAAATATACTGTATATATATATATATACACACGTAAAATCAGATATAACATATATATACATGGATATTTATGTCTGTTATAGAGGGGAAATACAGAAGAATCAAGAGATTGGAGTGTGAGTAATGTGGGGGTCATTCTAAAATAGGATCAAATGCATATCATATTGTTTATATGCATTTTTGATTGTACAACAACTCAGTCAATAAAATAATACATAAAATAAAGGTATTGTGTCTACAACTAAAAAACATAGCATAGGTGTGTCTCAAAAATCACTAAACTACATCAAAAGAGTATTTGCTATTTCATTCCCTTTTTGGATTGTACAAATTAGTCTCTAATGACAGAAAGCAGATTTGTAGCTGTCTGGGTGGCCCACAAAGGGACCAGAGGAAGTTTGTGTATGTGAAGAGAATATTCTGAAATTTGCTTGTGGCAGTTGCTGATTGTGAGTGGGCCAATTGTTCAAACTCATTGCATTTTTAATTAAAAAATTTCAATGTGCTGTCCATAAACTGTACTGTAATCATAAAAATATAAAAATATAGCAGCATAAGTGAATAGTAAGCTAAATGTTCAGATTTAATGACAAGCAACCCCGCTTGTATTGAAGCTAGGTATCAACAAAGAAAGGTAAACTGAGATAAGATACATAAAATAAATTTCAACTGTCAAAGAATATTCAATGTAAGGGAATAAGTTTATAATGTGCCTACCTTTAATGCTTCCAAAACAAAAGACTATGATCTGTGTTTTTTAAATTGCAGAGAATTTATATGTGTTGTATTAGAAGATCAATTTTAACAGCTGTCACAGTCCTAATTTTTTTCTACCATGTGATTTAATATAAATGCATTTTCTTGCATATGTATTTGAATTCATTAGGAGTAAACAAACTTGAAAAATTACATCGCTAGTAAATTATTAAAAGTTCTGAGAACAAAGTTATTCTATATTCAGTAAATTTTTTAAAAGCATCATTACAACTTGTCTATAAGACATTCCAGGAGATAATTCTGATTATTATTCTCATAAGTAATGATTCCATCATTTAAAATTAAATACTATTAAAGTTTAAATGGTATATTAAAGCAGTATGTCATTTACTATATTTCTATAGTTCTTAATAAATGCAGCAGTATTCAAATTCAGTTATGTTGTAGCTTGTATCTAAAACAGCATCATATCTAACATTTCAATAATATGATGTTTGCTTTCTAATATTATGGCCAATTGCGTAGTTTACCTATAACATTTTCTATAATAAGAATATAGGTTTGTATTGCAGTTTTATAATTTATTTGGCAGCACATTTTTACAGCAAGATATTATTGTTATTTCTATTATTCTTAGTACATTCTTAGTTTCTTAAATGGGAATGACAGGATAGTTGAAGAAATTCCTTCAAAAACTGCTGAGCTAGAGTACCATCTTTCTGTTCCTCAACAAAATGAATTTTGTATGTTTTCTTTAAATATGAACATATATGTATATTTTTGTATTTTTGAAGAGCAATGATTTATGATGTGGATGTCATGCATGGGATGAAGGGAAAAGAGATTGGGAGTGAAAATCCTGAAAGCTGATCAGATAGATTTATTTTACATTCCATGATTAAAGATGCCAAAACCAACATAGTAATATCCAATTTTGTGTACCCATGGAAAGATTTTAGTGCCTGTGTCATGCTACCATTGTATTTATTATCCTCTTCCCTTAGTAGTGTGACATCCAGAAATGATGAGAAAACATGGGTGTAAGTACAGGTTTTAAACATGTTCAACAGCATAGTGAGGTAGAGAAAAGTGATTTAAAAAAAAACTTTATTGTTGGAAGACTGCGTATGAGAAACAATGAGAAATTGCCACTGAAGACAGATTGACAGAGGGCAAAAAGTCATCTACAGTGACTCACTCCTGAGAAGTTGATATGGGTGGGAGTCAGAGGAGGGTAGGACAGAGGATGTGTAAAATGCAGTTAGGTTAATGGGAAACCAAGGGAATTAATTACATTTTGCAAAACTTCTCATTTTAAGGTGTCATTATGTAAACATGAATGCATTGATTAACTTAGGTATGTAGGGGAATTAGAGTATGGAGTTGGGAGGAATTTTTACCCTTCAGAAATAAACTCACTCCTCTTAGAAGCAATGCATGCTGAGCTCAGAGGTGTTCTATAGAGTCTCAATGACAAAACAGCTGATATATTGCTTGGAAAGCTAAGACATATTAAAATGGTACTTCGTCTACCATGTTCTTTAAATGAATGATAAAGTGCTAAGATGCAGTTATAACCTGGGATGTAGTCTTCTATGAAGTTTTCAGTGAATTACAGCTCTATGCTTTAATCTGTAGTGCATTTGTTAATTTAACATTAATCACTGTAGGAAGCTGGACATTTTTTATATTTAGTTTTTATATATATAAAAGGAGTTGGAAAAAGTTTCTTGTTCAAAATCTTAGCTGTCATGCAATAAAAAAGGAACTCATAAATTTTTATTTTCCAGCTCAATGATTCAGTCACACTGATAAAGCAAAAACAATTCTATCTGATAAAACTAGTTTAAATTTAAATTTGGTAATAAATCAATCTAAAAGCAACTTACAGATTCCTTTATTTTTCTGACAGATTCAGCTACTGGTTTTTATGACTTCCTTTTTTTTTGAAGAGAGATGATGAGTGAGAAATTAGGGGAGAGCAAATTTTATTTTTTCAACTGGTTTTTGTTTTTACTGCACTTAGTTGTATAGTGATGCTGGAGATCAAACCTGGGTCCTTGAACATGCCAGACAAGCATTCTCCAGTCCCCTTTGTAACATTTTTGAGTAAATAGAAATTATTTTGCATGTTCTATTGTATCAATCATACCCACATCTCAAATTATTCTGATCACAAATTCTTAAGGAAGGCTTTAAACAAGGGGAGAAATTATCAGAATATGCTATATCTTTCAAAGTGATCTTGTTTTAATTCATTATTTTTACTTTATTTCCTTTTTATTCCTCCCTTCTATCCAAATTCCACCACTAATTCTTTAACAAAACCATTCTATGATATAGTAAATGTGAATCTTCTACACAGTATATACATTTAAAAAAAACTAAAATTTTTCTAACTGCTGTTAGGTCCAACTCAAGCATTACCTTTGTCAAGATGCCTTCTTTCATCATTTCTACAAACTTCATTTTATTGGTATATAAGTGAAATTAGCATTTTATCCATTTTTTGAAAATCCATCTCCTGCCGCTTTCATGATATGAATGTGACGTTTTGCTTTTATAATCCTTTGTCAGTGGTGATTAGATGAGGGATTGTCACCTTATGAAAAACTGAGCCAATCATAGTACTTTCTACCTTCCGGTATAATTGAATATATGTTAGCAATTTATGGAAAAAAAGACCAATCATAACCTTGCCCTGTAATGACTACTTACATGTGGGAAGATCTGTCCCTTTCAGAGGGTGGAGCTTGATTTATAAAGGGGAACTAACATCATGCATTTATCAAGGGTCACAACCCTGTTCAGGTGAAAAAGACCAATTTCTTTAAGTTTTTCTGTGTTGCCTGATCCTTTTTTAATGAGGAAAAACATCATTTTAAAGGCCCAAACTGTAAACAAACAAAATAAAACAAACAAAAAAATCCCCAGAAATATATTGAAAAACAAAACTCAAAAAATAGTATAAAGAGAAATGATTACATAGAACAATAAAATTTCATAGATTGACTTCCTGTGGAGTTTTCCTAGGTTTTATTAATCAAAATTAATGTCTTCAATTTCTTCATAACAAATTATTTTCCTGTTAAAAGCAAAAAATTACAACGTAAAATTCAAAAGGAAAGGCCTTGACTGTTGATGTAAATTTACATCTTTATGGTTAAAGTGAAATATTTAGGTTACATGTGTATATAGCTTTTTTACCTTTTATGACTTCCAGATAATATTTTTCCAATTAACCCATCATCTTTGGGTCTTGATGGCACCAGCAATATTTAGAAGGGCTTTGCTTCTGATTTATTGATTACCTCATAGTGACTGATTTGTTATACAATATGATTAGTTTTAGTAAGCATAGACATTTACTTAAACTTCCTTTGTTTAACAAAACTAGGGATGTAACAACCATATGACCCAGCTATCCCATTCCTAGGTATTTTCCTGAAACAGCTAAAATTGGCATACTACAGTGACACAGCCACATCAGTGTTTGTTAAATTACATTTGAGCAATTAAAATAATGATATTTTGATAAAAATGTGAGAAACTTAATTTTTATCTGCAAATTATGATACAGATGTTATAGACACTCTAGTATCAGAATGCCTTATTTTATTTTCAAACATTCTCCCCTTGTCCAAATTCTAGTTTGGCATGGTACTGGCATATAAACAAACACCACAACCAGTGGAATGGGGTGGAAAGTTCAGAAATGAATTCACGTATTAACAGTCAATTGTATTTTTACAAAGGTAACAAGAATGTACAAAGGGGATAGTATAATTTATTTCACAAATGGTGTTGGGAAAACTGATCTCCACATGCAGAAGGATGAAATTGTATTCTTACAACAAACCACAAACAAAAATCACCTCAAAATGAATAAAATACAGCATAAAACACGAAATGCTAAAGTTATTAGAAGGAAACGGGAACTCTCCATGAAGATGGTATGAGCAATGTTTCTTAGTTAGAACTCCAAAAGTAACAAAAGTAAAATAGAGAAACAAGGTTTCCCTAATCTAAAATCTTCTACAAGGCAAAGAAAACAACTGAAGAAAGAGACAAATCACAGACTGGGAAAAGATATTTGTAAATCACACATCTGAAAAGGGCCTACTATGCAAAATATAGACAGAATTCAAACAACTCAATATCAAGAAAATAGCCTGATTTTAAAATGGTCAATGGATCTGAGCAGACGTTTCTCAAAGGAAGAGGTTCAAATGGTCAATAAATATTTGAAAAAATGCTCAACAGTGCTAAATTTGCTATAATTGCAAACCTTTAAGAATGGATATTAATCATAAATATGTAAAATTATGTGTCAATTTTTTTAAATAGTTGAATTACAACAAGTATCAAGGATGTGAACCTTTGAATATTATTGATGGGAATGTAAATTGGTGCAGTAATTTTAGAAAATAGTGTGGAGGTTCCTACAAAAACTAAAAATAGAATTAACTTCTGATTTAAAATTCCATTTGTAGGTACATATCCAGAGGACTTGGAGTACACATGTTGAAGAAATATCTGAATGTCCATAAGATATGGAAACAAAGTAAGTGTTCATCAATGGATGAGTGGATCACAAAAATGGTTAACATATGTAATGAAATGAATTACTTTAAAATCCTAAGAAAAAAATTTTGTCATTTGTGATAATATGGTTGGCACTAGAGGGTATTTTTCCAAGTGAAGTAAACCAGGCACAAAAAAAGACAAATACTGTATGATTTCACTTTATGTAGAACCTTAAAAGACTCAGTTTCATAGAAAGAGTATTAAAGATGTTCACCAAAGGCTGAGGAGGGAGGGAAGGATGGGAAAAGGGAAATAGTTGATCGAAGGATACAGTGTCAGACTGAATAAATAGGTCTGAGTGATCTATTGCACTATATTGTTGCCATAACTACTACTAATAATATCTATTATAAATTCTCTAAGAGTATAGATTTTTAATGTTCTCAACACAAAAGCATAATGTAATGAGGCAACAGATGTGATAATTGACTTGATTGAATCTTCTTGCAATATGCACATAAACTGAAACATCCCTTTATACCTGAAAATTAAAAAAATGTGTATATATATTTTTTTTTAATTACTCAAAACAAGGAAGTATAACAGATTCAAAATGCATTTCATTTATTTTTAAGTATTTAAGATCATTCTTAATATACAGGTATTTGGGTATGTTCTCTGCCCTTTTGCAATTTTTAAATTTATTAAGCAGTTGAGTTATTAAACAATCATAAATTCATATGAAGTAACAATATGATATGCATTTGTTCTTAAACCAAAATTACCCCCACATCATCCACACCTCAGTCTCTTGATCTTTTATATTTCGCCCCACAAGAAATAGAAATGCTTAGATTGTGAATTTTGCAGAATTAAATGATTGCATAAGTATTATTTGGATTCTCAGGGGGGTAAAGTATATGCCATATTGTTGTTTCCCTAGATCCCTCTTCCCTGTCTTCCTCCCCTCCTACCTATCTATGGTTGCCCTAGATTATGTGTTGCTATGTTGTTGGGTCTAATATGTGAGTCTGACTACCTTTCATCCAAGCCTGCGTTTAGTGCAAGCCTCTACAAATGAGTAAAAACTTTAGAAACTTGACTCTCTGGGTTTTGAGACAGATTAGGAGAGACAGTGAAATGGCTAGGTAGTCAGGACAGAGGGCCCCTATCTAAGAGATAGCTGGTAGAGGCAGAGAGTGATCGACAGGGCATGCTCAGGGCCTTCAAATGCAAAAAAGACCATGAAGCTCACCTTTGTCCCAACTAAGATGGGGGTGCTCACAGGCAAGCCCAGGGTTTTCAAATGCAAAAAGACCTTGAGGCTCGCCCTAGTCCCACTAAGAGATGCGGGTGGTCACCGTGTCCTCTCGGAGTCGAAGAATGAAATCGAGGGACACAGAGGCAAGCATAGCAGACAAGTTTTATTATAGAAAGCATGGAAAGTAAAGCATAGGGGAAAAGAGAAGACTTCCCCCAGAGTGGGGTAAGGGGACAGAGCCGATGAGGCAGTGAGGTTTGCCCCTTTTATATGACAACCTCTCCTGGATTGGTCACTGCTTCCCTGCCCCTGTGCAGGCGCTGGGAATTCTGGTCCAGTTTCTGATCCATGCATTAGGTTCTTTGATCCATGCCTTAGGCGCCAAGAAAGATTGTGGTTCCGTGCTTAGCAGCGAGGAGTGTCTGCATCTGGGCCTATCTTATCAGACTCTCATTAGCATTGGGGGATGTCTTTGCCTTCTCTGAAAAGATGATCTCCTTATCAACCCACATTGCTCTGCCTACACTGAACTGCCTAACTTTTTCTGCCTCATTCCCCCCTCTGTTTTTGGGAAACCCAAACTGCTGTGGGGGTTCGGGCGATGACCGATTCTGGTTACTTCCTGCTGAGAAAAGGGCGAGGTGGGGCAAGCAGTTTTGGGTCTTCCCTTGATAATGTTTGGGTTGAATAAGGAGTTTGGAGTGCTCGTGGGTGGCTCCATCTTCATCACAATCGGGAGTTCAGCAGACTGTAAGTTGGAGTGGATCTGCTGAACTAAGATATCAAAGTTAATGTCAGAATGAAAATTAACATTGAGTTTGAGGGAAAATCAGGTCTGTTGTTTGGCTCCTCAAAGAAACACATATTGTAATTGAAAGTCTAGGGGTGTACAGAAAAAGACATCTAATATGGTAAACTAAATAGCAGTAGCTAGAACCTCGAATGACACAGTATGAGGATTAGTCATAGAGTGGAGGAGAATGTCTGCTTCATTAATTACCGTAAGGCCATTCCCCATTTGGTTTACCATGATAGAATCTTGAATGTTTGAAAGTAAATTTCTCCCTTAAGGAGAAGGACACTCTTTGGACTATCAGGAATGCAGGAGAAAACATCGTCCTGTCCCATTTTTAACTTAATGGGAGAGACAAGTTTCTAGTTACAGGCCCTCCAGACACTCCTTGCACTGTCACAATATTAGGAGGGGGATCCAGGGTAAGAGACAAATACAAAGGCTAGCGCCAGTGTCCAAGAGGAAACTGACTTTTGGTTCCCCATGGAGAAGCATATCTGGGGTTCATGCATGGTAATAGGAGTCACAGAGCCATAGGAGTCACAGAACCAAAAAAGCTGACCTCAGTCCTGTCAGGCCTGTGTGGGGAACTTTGTACCCGAGGGCCTGCACCCCTGGGGATATTCATTCCTCGGTTATGGCCTTGACAGATAGGGATATGGCCTTAGTGGTGGTCGCTTTCTGCTTGGTCTCTGGACACTCCTGCAGGTAATGTCCCCCTTTTTACAATGGACATAAGTCCTTTCCCTGGCTTGGGTCCATTCCATTTCTCTCCTCTATTTATTACCCTGGAAGCTTACTACTTGTAAGGCAGAGCCAGCCAGTGACTTAGCTTTTTAATCTCTAAGTTCCCTTTCTTTCCTCTCCTCCTGACCATTATTACAAAAGACAGAGGTTGCAAGCTAGGAGATGTTATCTAAAGACTGATCAGAGCCATGTGCCAATTATTTCCTCCGAGTGTCTGGGGCCATCTGAGTGAGAATTTTGTCATTTGAAATTATGTGGCCCTCTATGGACTCAGGGTCCATGAAGATGTATTTTCTCAGTGCCTCCCTGAGTTTCTCCAGAAAGGC
>PVKS010023901.1:0-31746 GCA_004027875.1 Aplodontia rufa | reverse complement strand
GCTGGCTTTGGGGTTAGATTGTTCTTCCTTTTGGAGGGCTTTGAGATGAAGTGTAAGCTTATTTATTTGGGATCTCTCTTCATTTTTAATGTGGGCACTCAATGCTATGAATTTTCCCCTTAGGAAAGCTTTCATGCTGTCCCAGAGGTTTCGATATGTTGTGTCTTCATTTTCGTTCTCTTCCAAGAATTTGTGGATTACTTCTTTCATGTCTTCTTGGATCCATTCTTCATTTAATAGGGTATTATTCAATCTCCAAGAATATGTGTGTTTTCTGTTATGATTATTGCTGTTGATTGCTAGGGTCATAGCGTTGTGGTCTGAATGGACACACGGGATAATGTCTACTTTCTTATATTTGCTGAGATTCTTTATGAACCAGAATATGATCTATTTTGGAAAAGGATCCATGTGCTGCAGAGAAGAAGGTGTATTCTGCTAATTTAGGATGGAAAATTCTATATATGTCTGTGAAGTTCATTTGGTTTATGGAGTTATTCAGGCTTGCTATTTCTTTATTGATTTTTTGTTTTGATGATCTGTCTAATGGTGACAGTGGACTGTTGAAGTCTCCCAGTATTATTGTGTTGTGATCCACGAGAGGTTTGATGTCGTGAAGTAATTTATTCACGTAATTGGGTGAGAGTAAATTTTTTTTTGGAGGAGTAAAAGGAGTAGGATTTATTTAGGAAGAAGAGCAGAGACTCCGCAAGGCGGAGGGGCACCTGGAAGCAGGACACCCTGGAGAGTAAATATTAACCATGGTTATTTCTTCCTGTTGAAGGGTTCCTTTTAGTACTAAGTACTAAAGAAGGCCTTCTTTATATCTTTTGATTGATTTATGATTGAAATTTACTTTGTCGGATATAAGTATAGCAACACCGGCTTGTTTTCTTTGGCCATAAGCATGGTCGATTTTTTTCCATCCTTTCACCCTTAATCTGTGGATGTCTTTGCCTGTTAGGTGAGTTTCTTGTAAGCAGCATATGGTTGGATTATGTTTTCTGATCCAGTCTTCAAGTCTGTGTCTTTTGAGTGGTGCATTTAGACCATTCACATTCAGTGTTAAGATAGAAGTGTACCATTGTTTCGTAGTCATTGTGTCTTACTTAGCTATTTCCGTGGTTGCCTTGGTTAGTTCTTGGTGGGTGATACTTTCACTGAATTTCTTCAGTTTGTGGATTATGGGTATCAAGTGCTTGTTCTTCTGTCTGGAGTATTTCCTTGAGAATTCTTTGTAGGGCAGGTTTTCTATTGACAAATTCTGCCAGTTTTGTTTTATCATGGAAAGTTTTTATTTCTCCATCAAATTTGAAGCTGAGCTTTGCTGGGTATAGAATTCTAGGCTGCATGTTGTGGTCATTTAGACGTTGAAACATATTATTCCAAGACCTTCTTGCTTCCAGTGTCTGGGATGAAAAGTCACAAACAATTCTTATTGGCTTGCCTCTGAATGTGATTTGGCGTTTCTCCCTTGCTGCTTTTAATATAGTTTCTTTGGTATCTCCGTTGTACATTTTGAATATGATGTGTCTAGGTGAGTTTCTCTTTTGATTAGGCCTATTGGGTGTCCTGTAAGCTTCTTGGATGAGCACGTCAGATTCTACTTTTATGTGGGAGAAATTTTCTTTCACAATCTCTTTGAGAATATTCCTCATACCATTGGTGTGTCTCAATTTCTTCCTGTATTCCGATTACTCTCAGATTGTTTCTCTTCATTTCATCCCAGACATTCTTGGAAATACTGGTCTTGCTCTTTCAATTTTTTTTTCTTTTTTGATGTCCGTGAGCTCTAGCTTGGTCAACCTGTCTTCATTTTCGGAGGTTCTTTCTTCATTTGCAGAGGTTCTATTTTCTATTGAAGTTATTCTATTATTAAATTCTTGCATGGTCCCTTTCATGTCATTGACTAGAGATTTGAGGTCTGTAGCTTCCTTTTTGAGAGAATCTATTACTGTAATAATCGAGTCTTTCAAATCTTGGATTTTCTCCATTATTCCCTTCATTATCTCCTCTTTTAAGTTGATGATCCTTTTTGTTGTCAGCTCGTTGATATATTGCTCTAGATTTTCATCCCGGTCCCTGGCCATAGCCCCCTTATCAGGGGAGTTTTGGGATTGTTGTGAACCTCTTCGAGTTTGATTTCTCATGCTTGAAGAGATTCTTCTCTCTTATTTACCAGGTGAACCTTTTGTGGGAGCAATACGGGTTCTGTGGTTCTTTTTCCTGTCTTCTGCCTTAAGGACTAAGCTGTTGGGTTTGGAGATCCGTCCCAACCCTTACTTGAAAAAATATGGAACGCTTCACGAATTTGCGTGTCATCCTTGTGCAGGGGCCATGCTAATCTTCTCTGTATCGTTCCAATTTTAGTATATGTGCTGCCGAAGCCAGCACCATTTACATTTTTATTGATGGCAATAGTTAACTTTTCTTGATTCCTTAAAAAATATTTCTCCTTATCGCACATTTACATTTTAATTCAGCTAAGATGAAGCTACACATTGCACAAGGCTTCATGTCATCTCCAAAGGAATGGGTTTAGAAAATGGATTGACTGCCACAAAAACAGCGAAATCCATGGAATGCCGTCACAAGCTGCTGAAGCACCGATCTCCTTGGTTAACGCGCATTAGCAGCTTACAGTGGTTTGTTTACAGTCATTCCCGTTTTAATGCAACTCTTTTAAGACCTGTCTCTTTCTCTAGAAGGCTGAATCAGAGTTCAGTCTCACATATGAAAATCTAAGAACCTTCAAAATATCATAATTGATGTCAGAGTCAACATAGGACTCTGCTCTTAAAGGTGAGTAATCAATAACTCTCTCTCTTAAATAGATACCACTTCACCAAACAAGTTCATCTAATCCATCTACCATAATGCCTCCAGAATTTTCTTTTTAAAACTCAAATCCAATCAAATCTGCTTTAAATTTCTTCATGCCTCACCAGTTTTAAGGAAAACTCCAATGTAGTTTAGCCTGGAATAGGAGTTCCATCGTATCTCTACTCCTGTCCAACTTACAGTTAGATCTCCTGCATTTTCTGTAAATCCTGTGGATTCCAGACACAGGAAACATGACCTATCCATTTACACCTTGGCAGGTACTAATCTACTAGACTGGGAAAAACCCTTCTGTGCTTTTTGCCCATTAGATGATTTCTTCTTTTCTTTTCTACTTTTCGTTCCAATCTCACCTACTTGGTGTTTCTTTTCCAAGCCATCCAGTTTGGTGCTCTCTTCTCCTTATTCATAACTTCTTGATTGACATAGACTTAGATAAGTCTGCATGACCACTATACATGTCCTCATGCCACTTCTACTGGTATTAGTTATTGCTACCATTACTTCAGGCTTCTACTGATTGAGTTCTTCTCACAGGCTGCACTAAGTATTTTAATTATTTTATTTAGTCCCCATGATAAATCTATGAAGTAGACATTAGACCATCCAATTTCCTTTACAGGAAAATGTAGAAACAAGGAGATAAATCATATAGTAAGGTCAGCACCCAAGAAGTGTTAGGACTCATTCACTTGTTCATGCAACTTCAAAGCATTCTATACAAACTGTTATAAGCCGCATCTCTTCCTATAACAAGCTGTATGACCTTGGTCATGAATCTCATTGCTTGGAGATTAAGTCAATGAAACTCAACAAAATCTAAGCACCCTCAAGCTGCAAAATCCTGGGATTTTAAATCAATTACTTCTCTGTATAAGAGTATTCCAGTCATAACAATTGTAGCATTTTCAATATTCTCATTTCAGTTAACTGTGAAAGAAACTACATTTT
This sequence comes from Aplodontia rufa, assembly GCA_004027875.1. Taxonomy (NCBI): domain Eukaryota; kingdom Metazoa; phylum Chordata; class Mammalia; order Rodentia; family Aplodontiidae; genus Aplodontia; species Aplodontia rufa. The sequence continues at coordinate 27,954 of PVKS010023901.1, read as the reverse complement.
AAATGATCATAGGTTCTGAAAAGTGGGAAATGTTTCAGAATTTTGGCATGCTTATGAAATAATATTAACAGGATCCACTATAAGTAACCTTTGAAACATGTATGTCTGTTTTTCATTCTTTCAATGTTCCTGGGCTCCAATAAGTAGCAGGCACTCTAGAAAAATAAAAGAATTGGAGATGCTCCATCTCCTAGAGGAGCACATGGGGAACTATAACCAATAATTAAAATGTGATACAGCTCACATGAAACAACCAACATCCTACAATCGTGTGGACACTCACTGGTCACAGTGGTCAGGTCTTTCAGAATAATTTCAGATTTCATTTTTATACAAATTTGTCTAATTCAGGGCTCTCCAAATGAATATTTAAGATGCCAGCACCATGAATCTGTCACATCAATATTATTCACCTATTACTTACTAAATACCTTTCACTTGCATTAAATCATTAAAATTAAAATCCCATACCATTAACAATATATGGAGAAGAAAGAAGAGACTACTATAAAATCAATGCAATGGAAAAGAAATGTCTTATGGAATTTTATCTAGATTGGATTGACTGTTCTGCTGCTCCCACCTCATCCCCAAAAGGCACCATTCATGTTAAGGTTGTGTTAAAGACCAGTATCAAGAAAAGACCTTCCTGATGTACTCAGAAGGGCTGGAAAGGGATCACCATTCTCCGTATTTGGCTCAATGTTGTTTAAACATCTTGCATCCACCACCTAAATTCTCTCATGCACTGTGTTTTGTACCTTTAGGATACACTGATCCAGCTTCAATCCTGTCACTACCAAGACTCTGGATCCACACTGCCTGGGTTTGACTCTGGCTTCAGCACTTTCTAAAAGTATAACCTTAGGCAAATTGGAGTCTCGGACACCAACTGGGAATCATTAAAATACTTCCCTAAAAGTCAGTTGAGGGTAAATGTAAAAACATATTTTGAGATAGATACTCCTGAAACAAAAGGCACTCAAAATATTTGTTCAAAAATGATTAAAACATAAGAGAGAGTAACTCTGTCAAGAGTTAAGCTTTGAGCAGAGCTTTAAAAAGGCAGTATAGTCACCTATCACTGGATATAGGATAAGAGATGGATGACAGGAAGACATAAAGGATGAAGAGACAGTCAAATAAGCACAAATACTACAGAGGTCCTCTGCTTTTCCTGAACCTTTAAATTCAAGACCTCAAGATTCTGCTGGCACCAAATCACTCTCCACCCTATACTACTCGTATCCTCAAGGCCTTCTCGTAAATGCCCAAAACCAAGTCTGCTCAATTTCCCATTCTGAATTTCTATGTCTGTGGTTTTGATTATTTTAGTTACTTCAGCCCCTAAATGCAGGGGTAGTGTCTCAGGGGCAGTGCCCTGCCTTGGTGGGAACTTAGTGAATCTGTCAACTTCATTTTTACCTCTTCTTCCAGATTTTGCTATCCTGTCTCCTGCTTCTCCTACTCCTTCTAATGATGCTCTAGAAGGCCCAGGACCAAAGCACCACTTTGTTCTCCACTATTAATTAGGAAATATCCCACTCATTTTGATGTTACACAGTAGAATTTAAAACTCATCTTCAAATCAACATCAAGATGGTGCAGGTGAATAATAAATTATTATATTCTGAGATATTTATTTTCACAATAAAATGTATTATTTTAGTGATATTTCTCAAAAATGATTTTAACACATGTGAAAAACACAGAAAACAATGCTAGTTTTAGATCCCACAATTCCAAAATCAGGTGGCTCCTTCTACTTACCGAAGTCAGTTGCTATCTCATCTCTAAAACTCAGTTCTTTTGATATGACTTCTGATGGCTCAGACTTCTTTTACCTTCCTAAAGTTAGTTTTGTCTCACCTCATTTATAAATTCTGACTGCATTTTATCAGATTTTACTTTTAGATATACAAATACACAGTTAATAGATCTATATTATTATAACAGCCAAAGCCAGAATTTAAAAAAGGAACCCAACTTGTATTTAAAATTCTAGACAAAATTTTTTTTTAAAAATTGGGATAGCATGTATGAAGATATCTATTTGTAGAAGAGCATGCCACATGCAAATTCAAGGCTAAAAATCAAACGTACCTTGTATCTTATAGTTAATACGTTATCCATATAAATGGATAGATTTTTTTCCATAAATTCAAGAAACAGCTTGACATGTTTTTTTAATGCAAGTGAAAAGCAGCCAGTCCAAAAATGTGGGTTGTGGTCCATGTTTTGTCACACTAGCTGCATGACTCTTAACTGCATGGGCTGTTTACTTCTCTAGAAGGTGCAAAGATTGCCTAGAGTGGACTCAGAAGTTCTGTGATCTTACTTGCTGTGCTGTCGTATTTTATCTCATCCCTGTTCCTAGTTGACCAGGTTGTCTACTTGGCAAACATGTTCTGTTTTTTCAGCAAATATTGATTGAGTAGCCAGTATGTACCTAGAAAATCTTGTTAGACTCTAGGAATTTAGAAGTTTAGGGGGAAACATGGTTTAGATTCTGTTTCAGTCAGCTCTTTTGTTGCTATAACCAAAATACCCAACAAGAACAACTGAGAGCAAGAAGCTTATTTAGAGATCATGATTTTAGGGGTCTCCATCCATGGATGGCCACTCCATTGCTCTGGGGCCAAGATGTGGCAGCACATCATGGCAGAAGGGCAGGGTGGAGGGGCGCTGCTCCATTCATGGCTGCCAAAGAGCAGGAGGGGAGAACAGGGTAAGGGAAAAGGATGCAGGTAAGATGCACCCTTCCAGGGCACAGTCCCAGTTGACCCCTTCCTCCAGTTACCACCCAGTAAGTCCATTCAAATGATGATGGTCTAATCAGGCTATAGCACCCACACTCCAATCATTTCATCTCCAAACAGTCCTGCGTTGACACAGGAGCTTTCCGAGGACATCTTACATCCAAATGATAACAAAGTCACATGAACCTTGCTGTTTAGTGGGCAAGATGGACATCAGATAATCAGAAAAATTATACATTGTGTTAATGTCAAGAAGGACAAAAACCTCACTGTGCTCTGAAGATTACAACAGGTGATCTCATTCAGACTGAGGAGCATCAAGGAGGCCACAGTGAAGAGGGGGCATTCAAAGCAAAGAAGAGAGAAAAGCACCCCCCAGACTTCCAGAGGTACAGCAAGACAAGTGGAAGAGCCCTGAGTTGGCAGAGGTGGATGAGTTCAAGGAACTAATAGCAGAACAAGACACCTGGGCAATGCGGAAAGGGATGTGAGCCCAAGTGATAGGGGAGCTGGGAGGTGGTTCCCTGCATTATCAGAACGCTATACTAAGTGACGCTTAGTCCCCACGTCCCCACTGATAGGGACGTGGACCCTGAAGTTAGAATCCCAGCCCCACCACTTAATTGCTATATGGCTTCATCAGTTTCCTTATTTAGAGTTATTGTGGGAATTAGATAAATCAATAAAATTAAAAACACTTAAACCAGCGCCCACCACAGGGTAAGTTCTGGGTTGTATTTGTTATTACATATTATCTTTATCTTTTCTGGTTTCACAACACAGAGCAACCAAGAGGAAAGAGGACCACACTCTGGACACTGAGATGGAGTTCTGGGCTCAGCTCCTCCTTCACACACTGGCTGTAAAGTGAACTGTGGGTTGTGGACTCCACAACTCTAAACTCCCTTAAGGGTATAAAATAAATAAGAAAGTTTGCCTGGAAAACACTGCAAGACAATTTCAACAAATTAGCCCAGAGACTTTTGCTTCCCCTTAGGGGATAGCGTACGTACAAACACAAATTAGAGATCGGAAGTTTCATTCTCCCTGTTGAAAACAGAGACTTCCCTCCCTTTCTTTTTCTCATTTACCTTAGAAGACTGTAAGTACATTCCCATCTCTATGAATCCTTTTATAAATATATGAATCCTTTTGTAGATGAGATTGTTTGTTTGTTTGTTTGCTTGCTTGCTTTTTATGGGGGTTTTTTTGTTTTGTTTTGTTTTTTGGTCAGTTTTATGACCCAGGACTGTGTTTCTCAAAAATCTGGAACCACCTCCTTAAAATGCAAACATCAAGGGAGATGACACCCTCTCCTGGTTTTTGCGGGACGGCAGAAGCCTAGCTTCTGCGGTGGCCTATCTTCAAGTTGTAAAATTACCTCTCGCCATAAAGAGATGAGAAGTTTATTTTTCCTCCTTATAAAGGCAATTAGCTAACAGTTAATTACCAGGCAGTTGTGATGAATCATGTGTAACAAATGGTGTTGTCAAGCCCTCTTACTTGAGAACTAGCTACTGTTCCTCTTGAAAGCATGTAGACAAAATGTTGTTTTTCTTGACTTAATAAAGGAACATGATTTCTTTGTCTTTGCAGTCTTAGCAGATTGCCAGTGGTGCACATTTCATTCTGGTTTAATAATTCAATATTAAAAGTGTTTTCTTTCTCTACTATCTTTGTAAAGAGGATGTCAGGGCTAGGAGAAGTTTTTGTTTTTAATTATATTTCCCCAGCAAAAGAAAGCTAGAAAAAGCCTTGCTCCCATCCTTATGCAAAGAAATGCTAGATAATCTTCAAAACAACAAAAAAAATCTTTAAACTTTTTAAAATTAATCAGAGAGCAAAGTTACAGAACAACCAATTGACCTGAAATGAAGGGTGAGAACTTGCTTCCCTGGGGAAGATGTCAAAAGCTGCCAAAATATTCGACAAATTGCACAAATAATAAACTACCCCAAAGGAAACTAAGAAAACAATCCAATTTAAAATAACAGCAAAAAAGAGATGTTTTGGAATCAACTTAACCAAAGAGGTAAAAGGCTTGAAAACTGAAAATTATAACATACTAATGAAGTGTATTAAAGAAGACACAGACGAATGAGAAAACACCCATCATCTACAGGTAGGAAGAATTAATTTGTTAAAATGTCCACACTATTCAAAGAGATCTACAGATTCAGGGAAATTCCTATCAAAATTCCAACTGCATTCTTTACAGAAGAATAAAACAATACTAAAATTCACTTGAAACCACAAAAGATCTTGAATAGCCAAAGCAATCTTAAGCAAGACCAAAGCTAGAGGCACCTGCACTTCCTGACTCCAAATATATTACAAAGCTACAGAGATCAAAACACTATGGTACTGATGTAAAAACAAACACACAGATCAATGGAACAGAATAGAGAGCCCAGAAATAAATTCACACATCTATGGTCAACTAGCCTTCAACAAAAGAGCCAAGAACACTCAGTGGGGACAGCACAATCCCTTCAATAAAGAGTGGTGGGGAAACTGGACATCCGCACACAGAAGAAAGAAACTAAACCCTTACCTCACACCAAATACAAAATCAACTGAAAATGGACTACAAACTAAGGTTTAAGATCAGAAGCTATGAAACAACTTGAAGAAAACACTGCAAAAGATTCATGACATTGGTTTGGGCCATGATTTCTTTTTTTACATGATCCCTAAAAAACACAGGCAACAAAATTAAAAACTGAATGAGAAGGATTCTAACAAGTGCAGCCTGGCCCAGAGTCCAGCTCAAAACCACTGACTCGTTTGGCCTCACTCCCAAGAAAGATGGGACTTGAGTATGGAGCACAAGGAGCAATTTCTGTGCACGTTCAGTAACTGGTGTGTAGACGAGTCACGGACTGCAGCTTCTCTTCTTTACCGTGCCACACAGACCCAGCAAGAAGAGATCCAGGGCATCGGCCAGGTTTGTCAGCATGGCAGTAGGAAGCCCATGGGATGCAATTAGGCAGCAGGTTTCTTTTTAATCAAATATTTAATCAAAAACAGGACCTCACATAGGAAACACAAAAGCAAAAATAAAAACACTGTGCTATACTTTTCTCATTTGATATTTTTTTGAATAGGAGAATCATGGAATTATTTGCCTGAAAAGTTACAAAACTAAGAGATTAATGACTTTCTAAACTCTAAATATCTATTTCACTATTACAAAATGAAGTTTTCTAATGGTAGCAATAGATAATACTAAAAGTTGAATACAGGTAAAAATAACCTTTAATCCTACCAATAAGAGATAATTACATCATTTTTAACAGGTACCTTAACAGTCATATTTAAAAAAAGTCTAAGAAATGGCATGCTAGCCTTCACAGACATGGAAAACAGAGCATTCTGTGATCAGAAGGGCTTCACAGAGCCAGAAGAGTCCTCATAATGTCAGCGTGGGACTGTGGGGTCAGGAAGACAGATGGTCCCTGAGAGACCTGTCAGGTCTAAGAGATACTTACAGATACACAAGGCACCAGTGTTGGCTGTTGTCCAGAAAGTAACATTATTTCTACTAACTCATTTTTATTCTAATGGGGGGAGGAGAGTCTGCAAGTCAATTAACACATGACAAATAAAATAAGAGTACTTAAAATGCTCATAGTGCTGCCCTAGAGGCCTGTCACTGTTCCTAATGCACCCCAATTACTAACTCAGCTAACATATACCATTTCACAGATGGCAAAAGCAGACCCTGAGTTTAAATAATTTGCCCAAGACCAAGCTGAGGGGACATGACAGGAGATGGGGAGGAACAAAGGGACCAGGTCCTGGAAATCAAGAAAACCAAGTCCCAAGTGTAAAGGAAATTGTGCAGAGATCCAAACCCAGTTCTTGGTCTTCTTTGCCTCCCAACTCTCAGATCCAAGTACTGACAACTTATGGTCACTACAACTTAAACTACCCCCACCCCATAGGCACCCATTACTACTTGACTTCCCCACTACTGGTTTCAAGCAAGTAAGATCTAATTCCTTTATTCCTTTTTTATTTTATTTTTTATTTTTATTTTTTGCAGAACTGGGGATGGAACCCAGGGCCTCTGTAGGTCTCAGTTCTTCACTGAGTGATTGAGCCCCTTCAGGGTCTGGTCCCTGCTCTTTCTGCAGCCCCAAGCCCTGACATTTCCATACACCCTTAGGTCATACACATCAAAACCCTCTCATATCCACTCCTGAGCTACAATAATAAATAAATAAATGGATCTGCCCTATGACTCACTAGTTCTTTGCTCATGATTTTGTGTTTATTTGACTAATGCCCACCTTCTTCTAAAGTCAATGCCAAGTGACCTTATTCTTTCTGAATGCCAGTCTTGCTTATAAAGCACTTTGGAATTCCCAGTAAAATAATCAGTGTCCTTGGAATGCAGGTTTTGAAAACAGACCCACTTGGGTTCTAATTCCTAGTTCTGGGGAATTTCTGTGTGTGACTTAAATTGACTCTCAGAGCCACCATCATTCACAGTCTCACTACCTGGCACTACACACCAAGTACGGTCACCCACAGGGGCCTTCCCCATTCTTGCTCCCAGGGTACAAATCAGCCCCCAGCTCCTCTCTGTTCTTGAGGTTTATCTTTTGCCTCTTGTGATGTTTTATATTTTATTACAAACTCCACCTTAGAGGTCCTCTATTGTTTATTTCCCTCAGGATTCCAATTGCCTTTTTTATTTTTCTCTTTCATCACTCAGCCTCCTCTAACTTATTGACAAAAGTAAGTGGGATATTGATTTCACATCCAATTTTTGTCATTTTATGAGACATTTCAGATACATTAGCAGACTGTAAGTAAATTAAGAATCTTCAAGGAATTTTTTACAGCCCTGAATTGTAATAAAGAGAAGAAAAGGTAATTCTGGGTGAACAGAAAGGTGTTCTTGTGATTGCTGATTAAATGGACTTTGTAATATTGGAATGTATTTAAGAGTTCTTGCTTTAGAACTGTCATAATTTTAGTTCAAGGTAAAAATGGCCTTCCACTTAAGTTTTCTTCAAACATATTAAATATACAACCATGTCCGATTTCCCCTCAAAAAGGTGAATCTTTTGGACACTTGAATCACCCAACTTCACTGCAATTTAGAAATCTCAGCAAAAAAAAAAATTTCATTCATGTTGATGATGTGAGTAGCTTAGATCTATAAACAAAGGTTTGTATAAAAATCATTGTTTATAATGGAAAATGCCCTGCGATTTGCTTCTCTCCACTGCCTTTGCTTTTTTTCCTAATAATTTGGTAAGGATCCCTTGGATTTTAATAGGTCCTTCTTTTTCATCAAATGAAATCAAAATTAATCATTACATTAAAATGCAGGTAATTTAAGAGCATTAAATGATTAACATTCACTTAGTCCTGATACTGGCACTGAAGATACAAAAATTAATAAGATATAAGTTTTCCCCTAAAAAAGAAAAACTAGAAAGCACAAAACTAAAAGGGCTTGGATGTGTGGATAAGGAACAGTTCCAATGAATCAAAGGTAAATCAGAGTAGTAAACACCAGACTCTACTCTATAAAGCTAATTTTCAAGTTTAGTGATGTTCTCTCTGGGACACAGTGGCAATCCTGGGATGGCTTATCACTAGATTAACATAGTAGCATTTCATTACATTACAAATTAAAATGGAAAGAGTTTGTAATTTTAAGTCATTCATTCTTTTGTCCCTATTCTCTATTTTAGCTTCTCCTACACAAAAGGGAATTGGGTCTAATTTGGCAACAGGATATTGTAGCAACAATACAACTTGGCTTCTCCAAAATTGTTCTGTATTTTATTCCCTCCTCTAAACATTTGTATCAACGGGCGTCTAAAAAGTAGATCCTTTTGACATCTTCTATTTTACTTTTAGCAACTTTCCTATGAGGCAAACAAGCTTTTAACTGATTCTCTGGATGATCCTACGAAACAACCATATTAATAATTACCCATCTGGAGCGATCCCACCTTCCAATGTGCTGAGTGACACACTGTCCAAAAGAAAAGAAAACTGGAGAACAAAGAAAGAACCCCCAAATTAGTGAATAATCAGGTTGTTAAATTATTTTCTATTGATTTGACATTTAGGATTGGAGAAACAGTCCTGTTTTTAAGAGGCTCATCATCCTGCGTTACATGCATGAACATCAGGAAATCACAGAGTAGCGCCATTTCTTCATCAAACCACAAAGAAACTGATGCCGTGAGGGAAAGTCAAGGGTAAACATTTTGGTGAGTTTGTTGGATGCAAGAATTGTACAATTTTGTTTTCCTTAGAAACTTAGATGCGATACACAGTAGAAATATCACAGGTACAAAGGTCCTGTGCAATATGCATTGACAACTCTAGTTCCTGCCCCTCTTATCTATGAGGCAGGATTCTGCAAGAGATTTCTTGGCATAAAATCCACTTAAGTTAGGTTCCTAGCATGTGTGAAGCCTAGGGTTTGAACCCCAGCAGAATAAAATAGAAGTTTTAGATAATGCTTTATAATGGATCATACTGTCATTGTCTCCCAGAAATTTCTCCGTTCCCCTGCCACTCCAACGTTCCCTCCCCACCACCTCAATTCACTATTAGGTGATCAAAACATTAAAGTAGAGATATAATAGATAAAAAGGGGAGAGAGACTTAAGACCTTCTAACTCCCTACATATATACATGTTCATAAATATTTTGGAGTCTTAAAACTGTCCCCAAATGCTACCTAATTAAAAGAAGGGCACTTGATTTCTGTATGGGTGTCAGTGTCATTCACAATTAAAGGTTTGAATGGAATAGAATAGAAAACTCTGAAACAAGCCCTCAAATCTTTCAACATCTGATCTTTGACAAAAGGGGTCAAAATATAACATGGAGGAATGATAGTCTATTCAACAGATGGTGCTGGACAAACTGGACCATTTTCAGAAAAATGAAATTAGATCCTTATCTCTCACCTTGCACAAAAATCAAATCAAAATGGATCAAGGAACTAGGAAATAAAACCAACTACCATACAACTGCTAGAAGAAAAGTTAGGACCAACACTCCAGCATTTCAGAGTAGGCAAAGACTTTCTCAACAAGATTCCTAAAGTGAAAGAATTAAAATAAAAAATAAATGAGCGGGATGCCATTAAACTAAAAAGCTTCTGAACAGCAAAGGAATTGGTCAAAATTATCAAGAGAAAATCTACAGAAATGAAGATTATCATGGCCTGTGATTCTTCCAACAGGGGACTAATATCCCAAATTTACAAAGTACTCAAAAAACTTAATACTAAAAACACAAACAATCCAATCAATAAATGGGCCAGAAAGCCAAATAGAAACTTCTCCACAGAGGAAATTGACCAAGCCAATGACTACATGAGAAAGTATTCTAAATCACTAGTAATCAGAGAAATGCAAATCAAAACTACATTAAGATTTCACCTCACTCCAGTCAGATTGGCAAAAATGAATATAAATAATAACATGCTGGAGAGATTGTGGTAAGGTAGGAACACTAACTAACGCACTGTTAGTGGAACTGCAGACTGGTCCAGCTGCTCTGGAGAGCAGTGTGAAGACTCCTCAAAAAATTAAGGATGGACCCACCATATGATCCAAAAATCCCTTTCCTGGGTTCCAGAGGAGTTAGAATCAGCACATTACAGTGACACAGCAAAATCTATGTTCATAGCAGCTCAATTTACAGTAGCTAAATTATGGAACCAACCCAGATGCCCCTCACTGGATGAACGGATCCAAAAACTGACATATATATATATATATATATATATATATATATATATATATATATATACACACACAATGGAATTCTACTCAGCAATTAGAAACAACAATATTGAGGCCTTTGAAGGTAAATGGATGGCTATGGAAGAAACCATATGAGCAAAGTTAGCCAAATCCAGAGAGTCAAGGGTCGAATGTTTTCACTCATTTGTGGAGGCTGGAGTTAAACCCAGGCCTGTGTGAAAGGTAGTCAACCTCATGTATCAGACCCAACAAAGATGTAGCAATCTGGGACAACCATAAATATGTAGTTGGGGAAGGGGAGGGGTAAGTGGGGGAGGGGAGAGGGAGGAGAATAAGGAGTATTAGGGAGACACTCAACAACGCAGCATACTCTTTACCCCCTGAGAATCCAAAAAATATTTATGCACTCATTCAATTGTGGAAAACTCACAGCCTAAGAATTTATATTGTTTTCAGGGGCAAAATATAGAAGATTCAAGAGACTGGGGTATGGGCAATGTGGGAGTAATTCTGGTTAGGAATATATACCTATTATATTGTTATATCCATTTATGATTGTACAATAACTCAACTCCTTAACAAAAATTTTTTTAAAAAATTAAAGGTCTGATACCCAACCCCAACTCTGCCAGAACCTATTGTTGTACATGTCAGAGTTTCAAAACCTATTATAAAGAGACAGATAAACTTGTCTGGGTTTTAGAAGCAGTTCAATTATTCATGTATTTTTTTAAGTATACAGGCTTTTAAACTTACCCCAATAGCTGCTAAGATTGGACCCTGATAAATCCACCTATCTCCCGCACTAAGTTCCCAGCACCTGAAACATAAAAAAGGATTTTCATGAATAAATTTGGCAAAGCAAATAGGTAATGAAAAAAATCTTGAAACATCCAAACTAGTTAAAACACATATAATAGTCTTGATTTCATACTGATATCTTTTACATAGAGTATTATAAATATTAGTGTATTACTAATACACTATTGACCAAAGTCAAACCCTTGTTTGTAGAGTCACAAAAAATTTAGTTTTCTAAATGGGGTACAATTAATACTTTGCTTTCATTATCACTGAAACAAGATACAGCACTGTATCTTATTTTTGACAACTTTTTATTAGTGCAGCATGTTCTTACATACTGAAGGGATTGGTTGCTGCACATTCATATATGCATACGTAATGATAATGTAACTTAAGCCCAAACCTTATCCAATATCTCCCCCCTTTCCCCTATTCCCCACTCTCTTTTCTCCAAAGTAATTCCCCCTATTACATACATAAATGTCCATGTGCATGTGTAGTAGTTTTTGAATTTTCAAGATCTTATTGATAAAGTTCTCACTTTCAGAAGTTACAGCAAGTTTGTTTTATAAGTCCATAAATTATAGAAAATTCACAACAATGAAAATCATTATTTTCCACGGAAATGCAACAGAAAACTGGATGCCAATTGATTCTTGCCATAGAAATAAGAATCAGCTTTTTCCATGGGAGGGAATGGACTAGTTTTCTTTTTTTTAATTTCCTTGTAAGTTTTCAGTATTCACGTTCCTGAAAATGTGGTTCTTTGATCTCTTTTAAAAATCAATTATAATATCTTACTAGTTCTCCATTAAATGAAGAGTCAGAAATATTTGATAAGTGTTCACTTTATATTTGTATATGATGCATGATTTTATCTTCATTTTTAAAGTTTATTTCTAATAGTACTTAATAAAAATGCCTATTTGTAATACTTACTTTCTGATTCCTAACTAAAATTTAAGTTCTATTTGGGCAGGCATCATTGTAACTTTTGATTACCTACAAAAAAAATTGTAGGTAATCAACAAATATTTGTTGGATTGAATTGACATAAACTAAATCCAAAGTAAGTTGGGCTCAACCTTACCCAATCTTAATCAAACTGGAAAAGGTCTTACCCACTAGAATAAACAGCACAGTGCTGATTTAAATTTTTTTAAAAATCTAGTTCCACTTCAATCTCTAAAGTAGCACTTTAAACTGTTTTTTTAATTAAAGACACAAATAAAACCTTTCCATTTCTTTCTCCTTGGACAAAACACAGCATTGATGGTAGTAACAGTAAATAATATCAAGAAATTTTGGGGATATGACAATTTTTAAATTCTAGATGGATAACATAATCAAGAAGTTACCTTGTATTTGTAAACAAGTTATGGATAATGAAACACTATTTTGACTATTTCTTAAAGGTAAAATATTTTCATTACATAACTAACACCAACATAAAGGTTTTTTTGTTTGTTTTTTTAGAAAGAGAGATAGTGAGAGAGAAAGGAAAAACGAATCAACTTTATTCAGTTTTTCATGTGGCCTTCATTGTCTGACGCTTTGTTGTGTACATGGTGCTGGGGTTCGAACCCACATACTTGGGCATGCTAGCAATGCTGAGCTACTGCTCCAGCCCCTAAAGTTTAATTTTTATATATCGGTAATACGTTCTCATTTCAAAAACCAACTATGCAAAAAGGCAGATGTTGAGATGTTTGAGTCTCCCTGTGTTGCTATTTTTGCCCCAACCCTTTCCTTGTAGATAACATCTTTTATTGCCTTATTGTTTTGCTTCTAGTATTTTGTTATGAATATAAAACAAATGTAAATGTTATGCTGTTATTTCCCTCTATTGCTAGTGTTTGGATCTTGAAAGTCCCCAAAAACCCATGTGTTCGAGGGTTGGTCCCCAGCCTGGGGCACTGTTGGGAGGTGATGGAACCTTTGGTAGGGCCTAGCAGAAGGAAGTTGGGTCTTTAGGATATTTTAGATTCCCAGTCCTTCCTCTCTCTTTTTTGTGCATCCCAGCCTCCAAATGAGCAGCCTCTTTGCCGTATGCTTTTACCATGACATACTATGCCACCACAGGCCCAAACCAACAGGACTTTGCAACCATGAACTGAAGTCTCTGAAACCACAAATCAAAATAAACTTTCTCCTCCTTTAAAGTTAATTACTTCAGATATTCTGTTGCAGTGACAAAAAGTTAGCATACATATCCTACCAAAGAAATGCAAGGTGTACACTGTCATGAAATTTGCTTTTTCCTCTTAAGCGCATATATTTTTATTTCTTTCCATATCAGTACCAAGAGATATGTCATACAGCATTCATAACAGATCAGTCATATGTTCCACTGCAAGAACATACGAAAGAAATCAACCAGACCCCACTCCAAAGCATAATTCTGGACCAACCCAGCCAAAATCTGCAAAGTCAATGAACCTAAGCTCTGAATAACATGGAAACGTATGATACAGAAATCTTATACTTGCACATTATTGAACATTTCTTTTCATTGTGCACACCCATCTATTTTTCACAATACTCAACCAGACAAGAAAGATAAAAGATATTGCTACTGATTTGTGAAGAGCAGGTATGGTATTATGCTAAAAAGCTTTCTTCTATAAGGAAAGTGGCAAATGCGCTATGTGAATACAAACTAAACACTGATTTTCCACCCTCAAGCCTTCTGGGTGCCGTACATTTTCTTTTCAGTTTCTGACATGCAATAATATCTTCATAGTCCTTTCTTCACTTTGATGACATTTCACAATAGTATCTCCAAACACAATGGAATTCTAGTTCTATAAAATACTTGTATTTAGAAAGTCAAAATAGCTACCTTGAAAAACTTGATTTGGATGGTTTTTGGTGTCCAACAGAGGCAAATGAGATTTCAGACCTTTTAAAAAAACTGTTACAAATCCTTGTTTTCAATTACTTTTTCAAAGCCTCATCTCACATCATGCATATTAACATCCCCAAAAATCTCTTCTCAGATTTTTTTAAAAGATTTTAATTATGGTAAATGCACTTCTGAATGATGGAGTGTGAGGCACTTTCTACTCCAGGATGGAGAACAGATGCATTGTTCTGTCAGAGGAATCCAGCGAATTGATTAACTGAATATTGCATTCTCTCCATAACTCACAACCAATAAGGGTAGAGGAGGCAAGAGAGACCCAGACCCCAAAATGGGGTATCTAGATGTAGAAGAATGAAACTAGATCCCTATCTCTCACCCTGCACAGAAACCAGCTGAAAGTGGGTCAAAGACCAGGAAGTAGACCAGAAAGAGTGGAAAAGCTAGAAGAAAACACAGCTACAAAACTCCAACACATTGGAGCAGGCACTGACTTCCCTAATTAATAAGCCTCCAAAAGCTCCATAAATAAAACCAAGAATCAACAAGTGGGATGGTATCAAGTAAAAAATCTTTTATCTATCAAATGAAACAAGAGCATGAAGACAGCCTACAGAATGGGAGAGATTATTTGCCAGCTTCTCTTCCAACAGAGGATTAATTTCCAGACTATATGAAGAATTCAGAAAACTTAACACCAAGCTCATTCAATAAATGGGCAAAAGATCTAAATAGACATTTCTCAAAAGAAGAAATGCAAAGTGTCAACAAATAAACCAAAGAGTGTTCAACATCCTTAGTAAACTAGGGAAATGCAAATCAAAACTACACAGATTTCCTCTCATCCCAGTTAGAATGAAAATCATCAAGAACACAAATAATATTGCTGGCAAAGATGTGAGGGGAAAGCATATTTTTACATTGTTGGTGGTACTGCAGATTAATACAACTACTCTGGAAAAGCACTATGGAGATTCCTCAAAAGGTAAGAAATGGGACCACCATACAATTTAGCTATCCCACTCCTTGATATCTATCCAAAAAATCTAAAATCAACATAATATAAGGATACATTCATACCAATATTTATAGCAGCACAATTCACAATAGTCAATTTATGGAACCAGTCTAAGTGCCCATTAACAGATGAATGGATAAGAAAATGTAATATATATACATATATACACATACATATATATGCATGTATATTACACACACACACACACACATGCACGCAATGAAGTTTTACTCTGTCATAAGGAAGAATAAAATAATGTCATTTGCTGCTAAATGAATGGAATTGGAGAACTTCAATCATGCTAAGTAAAATAAACTAGACTCAAAGTCAAGAGTCAAAGTTTTCACTCATATATGGAAGCTAGAGAGAATGAAGGAATAAAAAAAAATGGAATATCTTGAAAACAGAAAGGATAAGAGCAGAATGGAGGTGGGAGACCAAAGGAGGAGGAGAAGGAAAAAGGAAGCACTAGGGACTGAAATGGAGAAACTATATTACATGCATTTATGAATGTCAAAATGAACCCCACTATTACGAATTACCATAATGCATTAACAAAAGCACTAAAAGAAGTAAAAATTGCATTAAGGCCCAGCCCGAGCCTATGCAGATGTCCTAGGCTAGAGAGCATCTTCTCTTAGTTCTTCTCAGTGGAGGCCTCACCTTTACTTCTGAATGGTGAAACAAAAATGAGGTGAAGAAGCTACAGGTTTCCCCACGCATTGGCATCCGTTGTCTCCTTTGGAGGAGGCAAAGGGGAAGGGAATCAGCCATATGCAAGGTGTTATTGTTTTTGTAAGAAAAAAACAGCTTCATAGTATTCACTCTAAGTTTATTTGTCCTGCCTAAGCTGTTGAATTAGCTCAGCCTCCCTCTGCTGAATAACACTCTCCACAGCATTCTGGAAATGGAAGAAACTTCCTCATATATCCAATACAGCTTCCAGTAATTCTCTCTCCTCTCTTTTTTTTTTTTTTAAGAGTGAGGGACAGTGGGACAGCAGGACAGCAAGAGAGAGAAAGAATCAATCTTATTAAGTTTCTCATGCAGCTTTGGTTGCTTTGGACACTTTGTTGTGTACGTGGTGCTGGGGTTTGAACCTACATACTCATGCATGCAAAGCATGTGCTGTAACCACTGAGCAACCACTCCAGCCCCCAGTATCTCTTTTAACTGAGTTCCATTTGCTTAGCATTAAACGACCAAGATGCAGAGAAAACCAGAGCTCTAGCTTGGAAAGGCTGGGTCAGAAGTTGAGTTCCAAATGCACAAGTCATGAATATGGACCCATCTGTCCTTTGGAGACAATTGAATCCACTGTCTTCGCTTGAGCTTTGTGACATGACTCTTTATGCAAGTCAAATTTTACCCAAGAAAAACTACTAAACTTTCTTTTTGAAAACATGCCAAATAAGTCGTAACACAGTTTATATGCAAAATCAAATATAAAGTGACCCACACCCCCTCACTCAGTTATCCCAGATTAAGGATTCAGGATTTTATTCTGAATAAGGTAGGAGAAAAGTGAAATATTTTGCACAGGGCTGGAGCAGTGGCTCAGCAGTTACAGCACTTGCCTGGCATGCACAAGTATACGAGTTCAAACCCCAGCACCACTTACATCAAAGCAACAAAAGCCATGTGAAAAACTAAATAAAAATTGATTCTCTCTATCTTCTCTCTCCCTCACTGTCCCCTCTTTCTTTAAAAAAAAAAAGAAAGAAAAAGAAATATTTTGCACAGCAGAGTCGCATGATCTAACTTTATTTAATTTTTATATTAATTCTGCAATCTTAAAGCAATATTTAGCATATTATATTTTTAAACTTTTTATGTGCTTAATGAATTTATTGCTTCAAAAATAAATTTATATTATGTATTTTTCAGTAAAACAACTGATGATTTTAATGTTTCCAAATTTAGTTTGTAGTCTTTAAGGAAGAACATGAGAAAATAAAGAAAGCTAATTCAATATAAAAACTCATTGTGAGGGGGCTGGAGCGGTGGCTCAGTGGTTCCAGCACTTGCCTGGCACATGCAAGGATGCGGGTTTGAACCCCAGCACCACATACACAATGAAATGTCAGAGCAATGAAAGCCACGTGGAACAAAAAACGAAATAAAATTGATTTTCTCTTTCTCATTGTCTCTCTCTCTCTCTCTCTCTCTCTCTCATTGTCTCTCTCTCTCTTTAAAAATAAAATAAAATAAAATAAAATGCATCTTGACATGATCTGTGAATCTTTCTGTCCTCTGACCTGGGGGACACATAGCTTGCCAGTGTGTACTGGGGACTACCCTTGCATGGAGGCAGCTTTCCATATGACACCCCTAACGGGCAATGGCGCGAAGAAGAGCAGTCAATGGGGACGCCCGCAGGACATCTGAGTTAGAGGAAGCCTGAGGCTCTCTCTTTACAACTTTTTTTTTTTTCACTCACCTGGCATCAGCCAGAGTTGCTCGTACCACAGCCCAGGCCACCACAAATGCCACTGGAAACCCTGTAACCAGAAAAGGATTCAGAGACCATGCTTCTTTCAACATTTAGGATTTTTTTCTCATATTCATCACATGTAAGATTGCACAATTAGCAGTTGAGAGAGAGAAAGGCACAAAAATGTTGAGACGTGAATAAGAAAAGTCCACCTAATTTTCATCTTGTCACTTTGAGAAATGAAAGAGGACAATGATGTCTGAAGGTGATTGTTGGTCCAGTTTTCATTTGAGGGACACAGGCTCAAGCCACATTGGGAGGGGACTGAAGTTCCTGGCACCAGAAGTAGGCAGGGGCTGAACACTTTGATTTTTGCCACACTGTTAGCCACATGCTTTCAAGGAGAGAAGCAACAAAGGAATTCACGAGAAGCCGGGAGAAGCTGCTGCTTTAAAAGCATTAGAACATTCTTTTCATTCCCAAAGTGCAACGCACGGACAACCCACACGGCAAGTTACAAAATCAAGAGGTCCTAACCACTTTGGCCTTTTTCTTTATTTGGCTCCCACATTGGCTCAGGACAAACGCATTTGCGGGCAGGAATGGCTTAACAAACTATGATCGTTAGGAAACTAATGATCTGAGCACATAATATTCGTCCTTCATAAACAATAAAATGCCTCTGGGCTTATAATATCAAATGCATTATAATGAGTTTGCAGGCATCCTTTTCCCCCAATAAAGTATAAGTCTTGAGTTAATGCAGTAGGTGATCAGACTCCGACATCAACAAAAACAAAACAAAACCAAAAACATAAACCAAAATACAAACACCACAATGGGGGAATATAGGAATAAACAATTTAATGTGGGAGTTTTCATTTCATGGCCTTTATGAAAGAGGTTTAGATAAAGGAAATAAAGAGACCATAATTAAGACTGTGGATGCTAGGAATTATCTCACAAAGAAAGGAAAAAGAATTTTAATATAGCTAACAACATTCTTGATCAAGTACACCATTAAACTTCTTATCTTTTAAGAACACATTTGTAGTTTTTCTTTTTTTTTTCTAAGCAACTAAGTGAACAAAGAAATACGCTCAAAGAAATATTTCACGACAAGTTGAAAATAAATTGATATCCATTATAAAGAACTTCCCTGGTCTCCTCAGTAACTGAGTTGAATTTAGTCTCAGCCTGCCTGACTACTGAATTTTATAATTCTGTATTTGTTTTGTTTATTGCTTGAATATAATTCTTTTTAAAGCTGCTCAAATGCTGTTTTAAGATATTTTTATTATTTATTTGGTTCCGCTTGCATATTCTTTCCTTTTTTCTTTTTTCCTATTTAACCGTCTATCTATCCATCCATTAAGAACTCATTAAGTGCCCATTTATATGTTAGGAATTGTTCTACACACTGAAGATAAAATATTGATAAAAGAGATGATATCAATATTTTCTTAAAATGTGTACTCTGCTGAGAGAGAGAAAAAATTAATAAAAACAATTTTGGTTATCAATGAATGCCTGTTTGAGAAAAACAAAGATTCCATGTAATGTAAAAGGCACAGCTGCTTATGATGGAATGCTTTAAAAAGGCCTGACTTGGATTCATTTGCTCCTCTGCTGTGTTAACTGTCATTAAAGTGTCTGTCTTTGCTCCAAATCTTACATCTCATTTTCAGGTCTGCATCATCTGCTTCCTTTACAGTCTCTTGATCAGGAAATTTCCTGAATGATGCTCTATAGAACATCGATTAATGGTGTTTGGGCTGCCATTATCTTTTGGGTGACAATTAGAACAAATATATCAGGGGCTGGAGTGGTGGCTCAGTGGTTACGGTGCTTGCCTGACATGTGTGAGGACGCAGGTTTGAACCCCAGCCCCATGTACACAACCAAGTGTCAGAGCAATGAAAGCCACATAAAAAACTAAATAAAATTGATTCCCTCTCTTTCTCTCTCTCTCTCTCTCTCTATCCCTCTCTCTCTTAAAAAAAATATGTGTGTATATCAGGCACCATGTCTTAAAGAAATTTCTTTTCTCACCCTCTTGGCACACCTTTATTCATAAGACTGGTATAGAGACATCATGGAGGAATAAAGACCAGAAAACCACTTTGGGGCTCTTGAATGATTTTTGATCACCCATTTTAGCATTATATTATTTATTTTAGAACACATAAATGTAGAAAAATATTTGAAATTTATATGTTGTTTTAAATTTAACTTTATTTAAATAAATTTAAATGTTAATATGTATATTTACTGAAAATTAATTTTCATGTCACTATAACTTTTAAAATAACCATGATTAATTAAAAATTTTTAATATAACATATGATCAGAAAAGTCAAATGAACAAACATGATACGTAAAGTATCAGACTGTATGCTTCTTATATGGGATATGAATTGGCCCCAAAGGTACTAGAAGTATTTGGTTTGCAACACAGCAGTGTTAAGAGATAATAGAGTCTCTCAGAGGTAGAGACTAGTAAATGGTGATTTTTATCACAGGGGGAATCACCCTCAAAGGATATTAATGTCCATCCCCTGGGAATGGGTTAGGTCCACAGGAATGAACTGGTTACTGAAAGACTGGGTTGTTTTAAGATGACTCTGGCAATCTTAGCTCAGTCTCTTGCTCCATCTCTCCCCATATGATCCCTCTTACATGTACTCACTGCCATGTGATGCCATCCACCATGAGGCCCTCACCAGAAGCTCATGCTTTTGGACCTCCAGAACCATGGGCTAACTCAGCTTCTTTTCTTTATAAATGATCCAGCTTCAGGTATTTGGTTATAGTAACACAAGATGGATTAAGATAGGACTTTTACCTGTATGTCTGCATTTAAATTATATTTACTGTCAAATATATGATCAAAAATGTTTGCTAGGTAAAGAATATTTTATACAGAGCTAATAAAACTGGAAGTGTAATGCCTTCTCATCACTATTTTCAGAGAACACAGAATGAAAAAAATATTCTACGCAAAATTTGGCTACAGGGATATCACTATGATTTAGGAACAGAGAGAGAGTCATAAAAGAAATTATTGTTCTTTTTGTTATGTAAGCCCTAGACTACATTTTTTGTAAAAAAAAAAAATGGAGTTGTAAGGAGAAAGTCGGAATGGAATTACCAGGACAGGTCCTTTTATCTGATAATATGCATGTACTGGCACCTCATCTGACAGTTGAAAATTAAGGATGGCTACTGATATAAAAGTCAATCACCTTGTTCAGTAAGATGCAAAATAAGACTGAAACTTTTAAAATACAGAATTAAAATAGAGAAAAAACATGTGGATAAAAGAAGAAATGGGACCAAGAGTGAAGTGCCTCATTTGTGAACGAACTGAAGGATAGAGAAAATTAAGTATGTGTTTGGTTGGAGGGAAAAATCAGTATTTGCCATTATTCCTTTGTGCATTCTCTTTTGTGATAAAAATGTGTAAAAAAGTCATTTTAAATATCTGCTTTCAGTTTAGTAAAGGTCAGATGAGGCACCTGTTCTTCAGATTGTAATTGTAATTTTTTTCCTTCAAATTTATTGCTAAGAATCATCAAAATCAATTTGAATAATGTAATTACACATATCACTACAATGTGAATAATCAATTTCTGAGTATTTAACTAGATGAAGAGAGTGTAAAGCTATAATAATTGGGTCCAAATGAGCAATAAAAGAAGCCAAGTAAATTCTCTTTTTTAGTGAAGCCAATAAATAATATCATTGGAAGTGTGAAATTTGATTCACTATGAATTATTCCAGCAAAGAATCTTGCAAAGCAGCTATGGTTTTGATCATGTGGAAAAATGAGTTGGATGTAAAGATAATATTTTAAAATCAGACAGTCATATTACGGTAGGAGAAAAACTACTAATCAAAAAAATTTGGATATGTCCTTTGTTAAATGGAAGCTGTGATTTGGGAGCAGAAAGACAGTCTTAAGGAATATTACTATTCTTGTTACATATGCCCTAGACTATATTATTGTTTAAAAGAATTAAGTTGCAAAGAAAGAGTCAAAATACAGATCAGCTGTTGAGCTGTAATTCTTTGAAGAACGGGTGCTATCTTTTGGGACTGTGAGCATAATAGTGCATGGGAAATGTTTTCACAGTGAGTCCCCATGAAAATCCTACTTGTTTTTGTGTGTGTTCTTAAGCTCTTCCATGAAATGAAGATTTGAAATTATGATGCTCATCTATTTTAGTTGTCATTCCTATGCCAAAACTTTTGTGGACAAATTAATAAAAGTTGTAAAGAAATGTTAGAAAGCCATTGTTGGGGTAGGCCCAAAATGGCTATGTTTAGGCTCCCTCACCAAGGCTTCTGGTGGCTATTGTGTTTTTAGTAGAAGGCCATGAATCCACTGTGTTATAGTGAGTGTGTGTGGTCAAGGTCAGAAATCCTGACTCAGTGAACTACTCAAGGTCATAAACATTCAGTTGTGAGCACGCACCCAGCGATGTAACCTGTTGGCAGTGTGCCATCTTTGGCCTGTATGTAAAAAAAGGCCTATGGAAAAGTCTCTGTGGAGCTAAATGGAACTGGCTGGGGGCTGGAGTTGGAGCTGGGGTCTGGATAAGGACTACTGCCACCCTAAATAAACATGTCTACTGTGCCAACTGTGTCTTGCATCTTCCTCCACCTGCTGGAATCTCTAATGTGTTTCCTGGATCTCAGCCCCAGCAGGACACCCGTACATGCGTAGAAATTCACCAGAACTTTGGCTATTTTTTTATACTTTTTTTTAATAGAAAGATTTGAAAACTAGTTTCCTGAGTTTCATAATGCTAAGCTCCTGAATTTCATTAAGAAGCAACAGACCAGACTGAGTGATATTACCCAAATAAAGAGTTGGTGAAAGGCCCTGCACCAGTTAGATGGCATAGACAAAAAAGAATTTATTACACATGACTAAAGATGTAAACATTCAAGGAACAAAATATAAGTCAGACAAACATCTACATTCATCTACGTCACTGAATTTTCTATCAATATCTTCATCAACTTCTAGTAATGATGTGGGTACACAGATACTTTTGATTTGAAGGCAAACTACATGGAAATTTCCTAAATTCTCTAAAATATGAAACATTTTTAAAAAATAACTGCTGGTCTAAAAAAGCCTTAAACAAATGAGCTGGCTTCATAAATAAAACTCTATCTGCAATTGTTATTTTATCATGAATGAAGTGCTGCAGTAAATTGACCTTTGTCTTCTTAAAGTTTACTAGTTAGCTAGCAAGAAATTTCATATGCTTTATTTCATGTTTCCAAATGCTAAAATGATATTAAGGCAAAATAGGCAAAGGAATGTTCTTGTTTTGAAGGGAGGGGAAAATGCCTTTAAATTAATCTTGAGCCACTTAGTGACTTTTTGTTCCTATGCTGATCACCCTCATAATTTGAACAATAAAATAACAATTGAGATCTGCAGTTGTTAACCTCCAGACTCTTCTCTCTTTTAACCACATATGAGCTTTAGATCCTTCAAATTTTAACAAGCAACATCCCTTTTCCTGGGTCATGCAGAATTAGTGCCTAATCCACTAATTGCTCCAGCACTAAGTCACTTTGGGGATGTGAGCTGAATATTCTTTCATAAAAATTACTCTGCCAAAAGTAATTTGAATAATCTCCTTCCAAAAGACACAGTAAATCTCCGTAATTAGTTTGTAGCTTGTATTTGCTATATGCAGTTTTGATGGTCCTATAAATTCCTTTCTGGCATTTCTATGCGATAACCTAGGAATATAAATCAAAGATATAGCATGATCACTTAGAAATTCATAAATCCAAAAATTTAGGGAGAAATTATTGATAATGCAAAACAATGACATAAAAACATGAGCTGAGCATGTTCTAAATACACATGACTAACAATGTGTTATCTTAAATTTTTTCCAAAGAACTCAGGAATCTTGGCCTAAGATCACTAACCATAAATTCAGTTTGAAAACTCTGTTACTGCTGGGAGAATCATAGAACTGATCTTAATAATTCATTTTAGAATATGACAATGGAAGAAGAAGAACAAGGAATAATGACAAGATGAGGAGGGATTATTTTAGGAAAAATGTTAACAGGATGCTGATAATGGGCATGGCAGGAGACATTCAAATCCATACCTGTTTAAAGGAAAGGAGATATGCCTTACCCCAGCCTATCAGGATGAAGCCCCACAGGTACTTGGTGTCCGAAAAGAAAGACACAAAGATTAAATTATGCAGGTAGAGACCTTCCACTAGGATCCAATAGTAGTTTGTAGCCAAGAAGTAAATAAACATCACAACAGCAATCTTGCACCCAATCTGTCACAAATAAGCCAGAATGGTGTCATATTAGAACTCTCAATTGTACATGAAACCACTACAAAGCAGACTTCTTCAGCTGCTTTCTCATAATCTAATATTTCTCGTTGTGCATAGGAAAATCAAGAAGATTGAAAGAGACCAGAACAAAGTTATTTTAACACAGCATTTTTGAGAC
Organism: Aplodontia rufa; assembly: GCA_004027875.1. Classification (NCBI taxonomy): domain Eukaryota; kingdom Metazoa; phylum Chordata; class Mammalia; order Rodentia; family Aplodontiidae; genus Aplodontia; species Aplodontia rufa. Next base: position 3,812 of record PVKS010023901.1, on the reverse strand, counting down.
GATGGGGCTTGTATATATTGTTAAAATATTTTTTCTTTTAAAGTTAGAAACAAATCACTTTTTCATAAATTTTTCGGTTAATAAACATAATACATGAACATCATAGAAAATGAAAAGTATAGAAAAGCATAAAGAAGAAAATGTGATCCACCTCTCTAGCAGGAATTTCATTCTGGTCTTTAAATGCCACTATTGAAGCAAAACAAACTGCCCAAAAGTTAATGATTTAAAACAATAAACATGTGTTATGTCCAAAGACTGTGGACGAGTGATCTGCTAATCAGTATGAGCTCAGCTCATCTTGGCCAGACTGACATGTGGAAGTCTATCTTCATCTGCCTCACTGTCATTTCTACTTCCTGCTACTAGGCAGAAAGTCACAAGGCCAGAACAGAATCAGAATTAGCAAGGTCTACAAACTTACAGAGAAAAGGCAAAGAAAGATGCAGACAGGGCATTAATCTATACCATCAAGACAATCAAGCTACTATACATTATTTTCAGATATATTGCTCCATTGATCAAATTTGCTGAATAATTGGGTAACTACTTACTAATTAAAGAACAGATTCAAGTACCATGGAATTTTATATTGGGATGGAACTCTGAGTACACGATAAAGGAACTAAAGCTTTTAAATCCCAAGCTTCAGGTTTGGCTGATGAGTTTTTACTTTTAAAAGCAGTACCCATGGCAGTTGCTATGTTGTATACATCACCTGCATTCTAATCATAGGCTTTCTGCAGTTTCCATTCCAGAATGTTTTGAGGAAAAAACTCAATCACATTTAATAATCTAAAATGAATGGTTAGACATGAGAGGGCAGAACTGAGGAAATAAATATCAGAAGTCTAATTTAGTTAGTTTGGATATTATATAAAATAATCCAAAACAAGTTAATAAACATTTAGTGGACTATGAAACTAAACACACTTACATATTGAGATTTGTCCACGGAAGGTGTGCCGATGGACTGCTGTAGGTCATCCTGCATTAGCAGGGACTGCAGCTCCTCTATTCCCAGGTGAGCCTGGGCCACTCTGTCCTTGACAAAGATGCTTATAGCTCTCAGCATGAAAGACACAAATAAGTGCAGGTGGATATAGTTCCTAGTGCAATGCAATCGTCTGTGCAGAGAAACAACCAGTATTAGAACTGGACAAAATGAGAACTAGAGAAATAAAACATCCAAAGGATCCCAACCTTCCCCATCCCAGTCCCGCTCAAAAAAATGGCAAATTCAAAGACAGAAGGAATATTATAAATTGTTCTGGTTTATATTTCATAATTTAAAAGGAACAATTCAAATGAGATTGGGCTAAATTTAGACATTTGGGAAGTGATTACATTATTAATGTGTCATGGACATGTATTTTGTCCCTTGTGTGGAGTGAGTCCTCATTCACTGACTCCTAATCAGGAGTATCTTTGTAGGACAGCAGCTATTTGGCCAGATAGCGTATCAGGTGTGAGTTGCAATTATTTAACACACATGTTGCTATTACAGTATATATATAGACTTTGATTTTCAGGAACCTCAACACTATCTACTAATAAAGGAGTATTTTGTGTAACAAAACAAAATTTTATATAACTATTGTAGAATATATCAATTCTATGGAAAATAAAGAAGTCACAATTAAACACTGCAATGTTATAATGAAAACTGAAGAATTATTACTGAATTTTTTGTATCTTTCTGAATTTCTAGTTATCTATTTTCTTCTGAACAACCAGAGCTAAGCTTGGTGTAATGGAATGAACTCTGGATAAGAAATCAGAAGGCAAAGTTTCCATTTCCAACTCAACCTTGTGACCTTGGACATAGCACTTCAGTTTCTTGATCTCTAAAATGTAGCAATACCTGCCAGGCCAAATTCTCAAGGTGTTTTGAGGAAGCCCTCTATGATCCCACAAATCTGATCGTATTACTTTTCCATTTTTAAAAAATTCATATGGTTTTTCTCCTTCATTCTGTTGAATGTGCTCACTGATGTGCATATGTTGAATCATCCTTGCATCAGTGGAACGAATCCCGCTTGCTCATGGAACGTAATCTTTTTAATGTGCTGTTGTTGAATTCATTTTGCTATTTTGTTGAGAATTTTTGCACCAAGCATATCAGCCTGTGGCTTTCTTTTCTTGTGTTCTCATCTGTGTTTGACATCAGGGTAAAGCTGGCTTCATAAAATGATTTTGAGAAAATTTCCTCCTCTACAATTTTTGGGAATTCATTTTTCTTAAAATGTTTGGCAGAATTCTTCAGGGAAATCGTGTCATCCTCAGCTTTCCTTTGAAGGGAGAGTTTTTATTATTGAGTCAATGTTGTTCCTCAGTATTGTTCCAGTCAGGTTTTCTATTTCATCAGGATTCAAGGTGTATGAACTCAGGAATTTGTTCATTTCTTCAAGGTTACCAAATTTGTTGGTGTGTAGTTGTTTATAAAAATTTCTAAAGATCCTTTGTATTCTGTATTTTCTATTGTAATATCTCCCTTTTCATCTCCAGATTTTATTTATTCAGTTCTCTCTCCTTTCTATTCTAGCTGAGGGTTTATCAGTTCTGCTTATCTTTCTGAATAATCTGCTCTTCATTTCATTGGTCTTTTTTATGGTTTCTAAGCCTCTATTTCATCTATTTCTGCTCTGGTTTTTATGACTCCTTTCTTCATCTGGTTCTTGTTTTTCTAATTCCTTAAGATGCAGTGATAGGTTGTTCATTTGAGATCTTGTAGCTTCTCTGAATTAGGCCTTGGTTGCTATGGACTGTTCTCTTGGTACTGCCTTTGCTGTATCCTATCATGCTGTTTCCTTTTGCTTTTGCTTTACAAAATCTTTTCACTTCCTTCTTGATTTCATTGATCCATTGGTTGTTCAAGAGTAAGCTTTTTTATTTTTTGTTGTTTTGATTGACATGTAATATTTATACATATTTATGAGGTGCTATGAGATGTGTTGATAGATGTTGAGAGTGTATTAGTGGTTACCAGAGACTGAGGAGGATGGGGAAAGAGACTGAGAAGAAAAGTGGGTACCCCATAAATATATGCAATTTCTATGCTTTCACGTATCAGCTAAAATTAAACCTTTTAATTGCTAAAAAAAAACTGTGAAAGATCATGAACATTTAATCACTCCCAAGTGTATGCAGCCTATAGACATTGTTCTTTGTTATATTTCTATAGTGATACTCAAATTTGGGGTCAATTTAGCTTTAGTTGAATTAAGTTAGACCCATTTTAGTAAACAAAAAATCCTAAGTCAACATTAACATTTCTATATGCTGATTTTAAATATCTGGGCATGAATTTTTGTTCAGTGGCACCAAAATCACTTGGAAAAAGGGAACTCAGTCATTACATCATGAATGGAGACTTTTGTAACCATTCAGCTCTGCACTACATTATTTTGCAAACAAATGCACTTGAACAAATCTATCAAAGTTTACATACTTCTTTCATGCTTTAAGTTTGTTAACCAACAAAATAAAACCCTGAATTTGTCATGAAAAAATCAATCCTCAAATACTGTAATTAATATCAGGTTTAATTTTAAGATCTTCTGTTGAAAAAAGTTTTTGAGGAGTCAGATTGTGAGACCTCTATGTCTTCCATGGATAGGAATCAGATCATGTCCCTTCATGGAGAAAGTGGCTGGCCACCACTCACCTGAAGTAACTGATGATGAGGATAGCTGCAGCCAAGGAAGCCAAGGAGACGGAGTAGCCCACAGTGTACAAGACATGGAGGCTTTCGAAGAACTCTTGCTGCAGGGGAGGAGACAGTCATATATGTAATTGGACCATTTTACCCC
>PVKS010023900.1:0-31741 GCA_004027875.1 Aplodontia rufa | reverse complement strand
CAATGAATACATGAGAAAGTGTTCTAAATCTCTAGTAATCAGAGAAATGCAAATGAAAACCACATTAAGATATCACCTTACACCAGTCAGAATGGCAAAGATGAAGAAAATAAACAATAATAGATGCTGGAGGGGCTGTGGAGAGATAGGCACACTAACATGCTGTTGGTGGAGCTGCAGACTGGTACAGCCCCTCTGGAAAGCAGTGTGGAGAATCCTCAAAAAACTATGGATGAGCCCACCCTATGACCCTGCTATTCCACTCCTGGGTATCTTTCCTAGGGGACTTAGAATCAGCACATTATAGTGACACAGCAATATCTATGTTCATAGCAGCACAATTTACTATTGCTAGGCTATGGAAACAACCCAGACGTCCCTCACTGGAAGAATGGATCCAAAAACTGTGGTACATTTATACCATGGAATTTTACACAGCAATTGAAACAATGATATTGCAGCCTTTGTAGGTAAATGGACGGCTATGGAAGAGATCATGCTGAGTAAAATCAGCTTAACCCAGAGAACTACTGGTCGATTGTCTCCACTCATCTGTGGAGGTTGGAACTAGACCCTGGCCAGTGAGAAAGTTGGGCTATTTTCATGTGTTAAATCCAGATAAGATATAAAGCTATACAACATCATCCTTTTTTTAGAGATGTGGGGGGAAGGGGAAGAGAGGGATAAGGGTGGGTAATTGGGGGGGCACTCCTGGGGGTAATTGTAATATACAGAATCTATACTCATTTGATAGTATTTTGTTAAAAACTTGTATAGTTGTTCAAAAATAAAAAATTTTTTTAAAAAGTAAACAATCCAACAAGAAGGTATAAATATAGTAAATATTTATGCCCCAAGCATTAATGCTCCCAGTGCATGGAAAAAATACTCCATACGACATTAAATCCATCATGGACCAGAACACAATAGTACTGGGGGACTTCAAACAACCTTTATCACCAATAGACAGATGATCGGTGTCCCCTTCAGCTGACTCTGTAATAGTAGACAGAATCCAGGTCAAGTCTGAACCACTTGGCCTTGGACACTTTGCAGGGAAGTTATGAATAAAGCATGGCCAAGCACATCATATAAAAGAAGAGACAATGCTTCTTTCTTTTTTTTTTTAAGAGATAGAGTTAATTTTATTGTTTTTTGTTTTTCCTCCTCTTAGTTGTGTATATGGTGCTGGGGATCAAATCCAGCTCCTTATGAAGGTCAGGTAAGTGCTCCACCACTGAGCAAACTCTCTAGCCTGAGACCATGGTTCTTTTGATGTAACTTAAGATGTATACTTGTGTCGGCCCCACCAAAAGTAAGCATAGCTGGGGATGTAAAGGAAAAGTTCCTAGACAATGTAAAAAATAAGAAAAAAGAATAATGATGGTATGGGTACAAATTCAGGTGGAGATGTTTACAGGGATTTGTTGCTCTCAGGCCAATTTCACCTGCACCGCCATAATGAGGGCAGGCATGTGAAGTGACATGCAGGGAAAATGGTGCTGGACCTTCACCAGGCAGCTGGTTTTGTTGGTTAAGTGGGAGGAGTTGATGATGGGGTTGGTCTTTCAGAGATTGGCTGGTGGATCCATCAGTCCATTGGAGCTTGTCTGCCAGTGTCTTGATTGGCTGTTCTTTTCACAGGCAAGCTGCCTTTGCCCTGTCCCTTAGCCAGCCAGCATGGCTTCCATGTCTTGACTGAAGCCACGCCTCCAACCAGGTCCCATGATGCCATGACCATGTGGACTAGCTGAAGCCACGCCCCCAGCCAGCCTAACAGGAGTGTCTAAAACACAAGTTTGTTCTGAACCAATTTGAGACCTAGTTGTTCTGTTGTCTGTTTGTTTGTTTTGGTTTTTTAGGATTAAAATGAATTGCTACTCTGACTCTCCTTCTAGAGTTTGCAATTCACCACATCCAGCCTGGAGACTTGATATTTTAATCAAGACATGGAAAGCATTCAAGATTCAACTGCCTGTGCTAGAAAGAACATTTCCAAGTGCTCCTGAACACCAGGATGACTGTGTGAGCTGCTAAAAAGAGAAGAACTCATTACCATGGGTGATTTCCATCCCCAAAAGTTAATATATCTAGGATGGATGGCAATACCAAAAGATACAATGAAATGATACCAAAGGATATAAAAAGAAATGGGAAATTGTTGAGACATAGGGAGTCTGGGGAGTCCATTTTTAGAATATAGCATTCAGCCTTAATTGAATTTGATTGTAGCCATTTTAATTAAAGCTCTTCCGTTTGCTTGCCTCAAGCATGTAGATGGTTCCCTTGAGCTCCTCCAACCAGAGGGAATTGGCAGCACTGTGTCAAATTAGAGATATATGCCCACCCAGCTACGTATGTGCTAGCTACATTCTGTGGTACAATTCTTTTTTTTTTTTAATTTTTTTAAAGACAGAAGGACAGAGAGAGAGAGAGAGAGAGAGGGAGAGAATCAATTTTTATTGAGTTTTTCACATGACTTTCGTTGCTCTGATACTTAGCTGTGTACGTGGGTGCTGGGGTTTGAACCCATGTACTTGCACATGCCAGGCAAGCACCATGACCACCAAGCCACCTCTCCAGCCCCTGCTAACAGTTCTATTTCTAACATGCCCTACAGCCCCATGGAGTAAAGAAATCCACTAGACAGCAAAGGGTGGCTGGACAGTTTGTCCCAATCTACAGGAACCTCTCCTAAAATGACCACCGTGAAGACACAGGAGCACCGGGCCTACTGCTCATTCTGAAGTGTGCCTCTGCAGAACCACAGGGAAAGAGAACCTGGGGGATGGGGACCCTAATCTGGGTTCAGAAGACTTGAACAGGGCTGGAACAGTGACTCAGCAGTTACAGCTCTTGCCTGGCAAGTGTAAGGATGCAGGTTCAAACCCCAGTACCACATACACAACTAAGTGTCGGAGAAACAAAGTCACATAAAAATAAAAACTAAATAAAACTGATTCTCTCTTACTGTCCCTCTCTCTTTAAAAAAAAAAGAAGAGGAAGGAGAAGAGGAAGGGGAAGGAGAAAAGAAGGAGAAAAGGAGGAGAAGGAGAAGGAAAAGGAGAAAAGGAGGAGAAGGAAGAAGACCAGGACAGGGGCAGATCCAGTGCCCAATTCATTTGTGTGTAGTCTTCAGCTGCTTATACCATTATATGATGCTGGTTCCACCAGAGGGTGACTAGATGGCCTAGGATCAAAGGGTGAAGGTCTACAGATGTCCCTAGTGAATAAGAATCATCAATGGTCAGCAAACAGAAGTGATGGGCCCCAACTGACCTCTTATTCAAAGGCAAAGACCACACCAGGAAACTAAGCTGTAAAAATATTAATGGGCACCAGCAAGGCCTATTTCAAATGTAAAAGATCAGGGAGCTCACCTGTGGGAACACTCCAGCCAGCACCTTTGTCCCCAAAGCAGGGAAAATGAAGGGTGAAAGTTAATGCAGTTGACAGTTACAGGATGGATTAAAACTCAGGCTAAAGGACTGAACCAATAGCCTTGGGCATTTTTCAGTGCCTGTGTAGCAGAGATTTTGACCCCTGCCCTACCAAGATTCACATCAGCCCCTAAGCAGCACACCAAACAGGCCTTTTCTGCTCTCAGGCTCCTCCACATGGTGAACTCTGTCTTCTCACTGAAATAAATCCCACTCACTTCACTCTTCCCCTCCGTTATTGTTCATGAATTTCATTCTGTTATCTTGAGATACAATCATTTGAAAATTCATCCACCCACCAGGTAAGCACCATTTAAATAACTTCAAATGCGCAATTCAGGCCATGTGGTGATGAGTGAAAGGATCACCTATTGAATCTGTGGAGCCTCTGGGTTCTTGGTGAGTGGCTCCTGGTCTGCTGTCTCATTCTCCCATTCAGAGGTTCAGACTGCAGGAACTACACCACAAGGCCCTATCTCTCAGGACTATGGCATCAGATAAGGGGAACTAATCACTAAATTAGGGAAGCCCTGGTGAGTCTTCAGCTTGTCTAAGTGCAGGGTCACTTGCATAACCTCTTCATTCACTTCCTTCTTTCCAGGAGAGAGCATTGTCCGTTTGATTGAAGTGGGGATGCAGGAAAAAGTAAAAAATGGTATAAGATGCATAGCTAAAATTTCCTGACTGCTGTTTCTGAAAGAACAATCTAGAACCCACACTCAGTCAATCAAGTCTGGAGTTGATTCCATCCCCATCTCGGGTCTGGTGTGAGTCTGGCAGTCAGGAGCCTCCATGAGGGGAGGGGCAGGAGTGCCCAGGTGTTCACTCCTCCTCCTTCTTACCTGGCCACCCTTCCTAGGTCCCTAAGGCAGCCCTCTGCTCCTCCTGTTCTCCAGGTCACCTGCCTGCTTCGCACAGATTCATGAGTTAGGGCTGCAGGTCCTTCCCAGCTGCCTCCTCCCAGGGCTTACCCAGGCCCCTGTCCCCAGCCCTGTGCATGGGAGAAAGACCACCAGGAGCCACCAAGCACTGTTCCTCCAAGTCTGTTGTGCCCACCCCTGTTTTTCTGTTGTCCTATACTCCACCCTCCACATGGCCCTAATGAATTTTAGTGATCCTACTCTTTGCCTAAGGAATTGGTTTGCAGTCATCCTGTGCCCCTTCCCTGAAGTAGCAGCAGGTCCTGGGCTGATTCAGCTGTCCTCCATGTTCTCACACCTCAGCACCTTGGGACTCACAACATCCAAAAATATGCAACGCAGAGCCTTGGCTGCTTACCCTTGTGACTGGTAGCTTTGGCTCACTGTGTCACTGTGATGCCCAGCATCACAAGACAATATCGTATCATATATCGGTAGCCTAGGAAAAGATCAAAATTTAAAATATAAAGCATGGTTTCTACTGAATGTGTATAGCTCTCACACCAGAGTAAATTTAAAAACTCACTAAATTGAATCATCTTTAGCAGGGAACATTTGCATATATATTTACTGTTTCCATTTTGATGGGGAACCTTGTCTAACATAGATTTTGGTACTAAGAGTGGATCTAAAGGAACAGAATGAAAGGAGGGGATTTATGAATTGGTTTTGGATTTTCTGGAATTGACTTTCAAATGTGATTAGATTAAAATCAGTGATTTGTTGTACATATAGCACTGATAGTCTATGATGACACTTACTTACAGAGAGAAACAAAATATCTGCATTGGAAACTCCTGATCAAACACTAATAAGCGTCAAGGTGGCTATGTAAGCCAATTCTTCAAACATTTTTGGGAAAGTAATGAATGTAATAACTTTGGTTGGTTGTTCTTAACATTGGTTGGACAAAGTTATGCAAGAAATGAATGAACTCAAGAATTCAAATTCTTAGCTCAAGTTCTGCATAAGTGACCGAAAATTTTCTATTTGTGCCTGGAAGGAGTCCCTAATCTCTTGTTCCCAAAGAGCTGAAGTTGCTGAAAAATCTAATGCAGCACCTCACCCTGAGAGTGGCTGAACTATAACACAGCCTGCACTGCCAGCTCGGCAGGAGTGAAATGCTAATGTGAAAACATTATACATAGACCTGGGAACTTGTGGACAGACCCTGATGAAGCTGGGGAATTGTGCCACTAATTGCTCTTAAGTCTTCCCTACCATTTAAAGAGGTCTCCATACTCAGCAGAACTGTCCTTCCTACTCCAAGAAGTGGCTTTCTGGAATTCCATTGACAGCAGCCTCCTCACCCCTGTTGGTAGTAGTGCCCTTCTCATGTCCACTCATATTGGTGCCTGTACAGCAGCACTGGTCTGCCCTGTCTGATGGGGGAATTAACTAACCCTGCATTGCCTAACAAAGCATGGGGGCCAAGTGACCATGAAACTATGTACCAAATCAGCCTTTCCTCCTTTAAAGTTGCTTATTTCAGATCTTTTGTCACAGCAACAGAAAACATACTAACACAGTGTTTAACAAGGCATGTCTGCCAGAAAGCTCCTTAAAAGTGAGGTACAGAGGGTGACCCATAAGAAGGAGTGCTACAATAAAAAATAATTAATCAAAGAACTACTTGAGCTTCTCTTTCCTTTTTTCCTTCCTTGGCATTTTTTTCTTTTTGTTGCACTTGGTGTGGTCCTTCCCTTTCCCAGGGACCCTGACAGGGAGGACTTCTTAGAACTCAGGGCTCAGCATGGCCAAGCTTTGCTGCCAGTGACATGAGGTCTGATTCTCCTTGTCATCTCAGAATCAGAAGGACCAGACAAGGTGCAGATGGGACCTTGAGAATCTACTTTGCTGTTCCCAGCCCCCACCCATCTGCCCCATGCTACCCTCCCCGCTCTGCCCACAGCACCTGTCACTGGGAAGAACTCTGCTTACAGAACTAGTAGATGATGAAGGCGAAGATCAGCAGCAGGGCACAGGGACGAGGCGTGATGGCTGAGGACTTGTGAGGGGCTGTGTCTGGGGTGGTGCCTGAGAGTGCTGAAATGGAAACACAGAAGCCTCAGCCCTGGTTCAGACCCCAGATCTGAGGAGAGGCCTGCTCAGCTCCTGCCGCCCAGGCCATCAGGTGGGCAGAGAGTTCCTGGTCCTCTGCTATGTGGTGGCTGCTGGGACAGGTCCTGGGGACTGAGGGACACAGGAGAAGGGCCCTGTCCTGAAGGAGCTCACACAGCTAATGGGAGAAACCTGGGTGACCATAGAGCTTATCCTTCCTGTGGCAGAATGCAAGGTGGCCCATGAGGGTGGTGGTGGAGAAGAGTCTAGGAGCTGACATGAGAGGGGATTTACAAGGATTTCCAAAGAGACCTGGTGAGATGAAAAAGAAAAGTGATTCTAGATTGAGGGAACAGTGAGAGGAAAAGTCCTGGAAAGACGAGGAGCCCATGTTGTGGAGGCCACAAGAATGCCAGTGACCAGCAGAGCAGAAGTGTGTGTGTGTGAGCAGAGGGATCAGGAGGTGAGGGGAAGACGGGAAGAGCACAGCTAGGGATGTGAACCTAGGTCTACTCCTGTGGATTGATGATCACACACGCACACACTCAAACATACACATGTGCATACATGCACACTTACACACACACTTGCATGCACACACAAGCAGGAGCACCTCATGGGAAGGGTCAGCGCTTCCTCCCCCTCCTGCCAGTTACCTGCTGGCTCCAGCTCTGCCTCCCATTGCACCAGGAACTTCTCAAGCCACTTCCTGCAGTCGCCCATTGAGGACTTGTGTAAGAAGTTGGTCACTTCCCTGTCAGATTCCCATTTTTCTTTCATCCAGCTGGACCCAAGATGAACCTCTGTCCACCTTCTCCTGTCTGAGTCAAAGCGGAGCTCCATCTGTCCACTGAAGTCAAACTGCCAGAAGGCGCTGGTTTGTCCCTGCTGGTTTGTCCCTGCTGGTTTGTCCCTGCTGGGTTGACATCCTGCCCCGCAGGGAGGAGAGACCTGCCCCCATCACAGGGAGATCAGCCTCCACCGTCTCACACCCTTTGTCCCACCCATACCACCTCCCCTGGTCTTCTGTTCTGGTCGTATTCTTCATATTATCTCTTCCAATTCAGCTCTTGATGCTGGGATTTTGGGAGGAAACAACTTGCAGGGATTTTTTTTTTATTTACATGGCTAGAATTAATATCCTGGACCCACAACCCACTTTCCTGTGCCCAGTGGTCCTGCATAAGCAGGGGTAGGACTATCATGACTCACCTCTGGCTGTGTGATCTGCTTTCAGGTCGGCCAGCTTCTGTTTCAGCACATCTCTCACATCTCTCAGAGCACTGTTTTGCTCTTTCCAGGTGATTGTGGAATTCACTTTCGCTCCCAGGGCACTCAAGGATTTGACCTGGCCAAGGCCACAGTCATGGGAGAGAAAGTCCTTCTGATCCACCTGGGCTTGAACACTGCACCACTGCTTTCCAGCAACAGGATTAAAAATAACAGTGAACTCATAGCAGAGAGAATGGGTGCCTGTGAAGGAAGAGGGCCAGTGAGGGGTGGAGTGCTGACCCAGGACCCTTCAGGCACCCCAACCCCATCCCATGAAGCATTAGAGCTGGCAGAGCTAGAATGACCCTTCCCACGCTGTCACCCTTATCTGTTTAAGGTGGGCATACTTCCCTTGTGCAAGGAGGAGGCGGCCACCACCTGGCAAGTAACTCCATGCCCCAGGCAGGGTCTACCTCTCCTCTGCCCATTGAACAATGCCCACAGCCAGCATACGTGACCTTGCAAGGCAGGTGCCAGGCCTGCTGTGGAGGAAAAGGCCTGCATGGCAGAGGAGGCTCAGAAGCATCCACCTGGACTGCAGGGAGCTGGGACAGCGTGTGGAGCTGCCCCAAGCATACTGCAAGATGGTCTGTGCAGTGAGGATTGACCATAGTTGCATAAGGTGGGGTTCACAGTGATAGAGTGACAGCTCAGAGCTGTCAGTTTGACCGTGAGGAGATGGCGCTAGTGTGTAACATATTCTTCCCTTTTAACCAATTTTTTCATAAGGAAAACATCAGGTTGTCAGGTAGGAATGCCCTGCTCTGGAGCTTCCTTAAGGCTTGCAGAGGGAAATCCTTTCTTCTCTTTCCTTTAATAAAAGGTACTGAGGATTGAAACTAGGGGTTTCTATCACTGCACTATAGCCCTGGTCCTATTGTGTATGATTATTTGCACCTATTTAAGAAGCAAAAGAAGGGGCTGGAGCAGTGGCTTGGCAGTTAATGCGCTTGCCCAGCATGCACAAGTACAAGGGTTCAAACCCCAGCACCACATACACAACTAAGTGTCAGAGCAATGAAAAGCACGTGAAAAACTCAATAAAATTGTTTCTGTGTCTCTTTCTTTCTCTCCCTCTCTCTCTTTCACTGTCCTCTATAAAAAAAAAGAAACAAAAAAATAGTTTCCAAGAAAATCTCATTTTGATGATGTGTTTCATTTTCTAATCTATGCTTTTATTCCTGCATCATAGTTGTACATGATAGTGGCATTTGATTTTATCTATTCATTTTGCACAATATGACAAAAGAATTGGAACAAAATAATTCCCTATACTTCCTCCTTCCCTCCCATCTCCCTCCCCTTCTCCCTTCCTCTCCTTTCCTGTTCTCCCTTGGTTTTTCAGGACATATCCATCCCCCATCTTATTTTTTTCCTTTAAAAGAGAGTTCTCAAAAGCAGTCATAGATAGTGCATGACCTAAGAAACACAGCTGGACCTGTCAATACAAGCCAGGTTTTACTGTTAGGAGGTACATTGTGGGCTTAGAGAACAGAGTGCCTGCTGTCAGCCCAGGGAGCTCCAGGAAGTGGTTTACCCGGTGCAGTCAGGTGATTGATGGATTCTCCTCCCTCCTTTTGGTCTCCGCTACTCCCCACCCCCATCTTTAAAATGAAATTCATGAAATTCTCAAAAGTAGTGACAGATAATGTATGAAGTAGGAAGCACGGCTGGACCTGCCACTATGACCTAGGTCAAGCTACCATACAGGCTTCTTTGCTAGGAAAGCGCTACGTGGAGAAGTTCATGTCAAATCCTTTCTGGAAACTCACACCACACTCCCTCCGGTCCAGAAGGAAAAGCCACTTGCTGGAGGGGGAACCCACCATTGCAAAGTGACTCCAGTTACACTACTGTGCCTATATATATATGGGGAGGGGGGTAGAGAGAGCTATTGAGGGAGAGGAGTCTCTGGTTCCTCTTCCTCAGGGACCACTAAGGTGGTCTTGTGGACCATCACCCAGGTTTCATGACTGCCACCTGGGCTCTCTCCTGCCCTCTGGACCTCTTCCTCCTGTCTTTATCTTTTCCACCTCTTCTCTGCGCGGTCAGCAGGCCCAGGGGCGAGAACGTGGCTTGGAGGCAGGCTTGGACCAGTGGGACAGAGCAGGTAGGAGAACTTCTGTGAGCCGACGCCCTGTCCCCTTGTCCATCCAAGTCCCAGGAAATGCGGTCCCGCAACTCACCTTCAATAGCCTCGGCGGGGAAGGGATGCGGGAGAAGCAGAGCGTGGGCCTCGCGAAACAGAGACAGCTCAGCCCACAGTTTGCAGAGCCTGCAGCCCGCGCAGGCAGCCGGGCACCGGTTTACAGACGCTTCCTTTTTTGTGGCCCAGCGTCGCTTACTGCCACAAGCACCCTGCTCTTTCGGAAGCACCGCCCCTTTCTCTCCACTTTCTGCAGTTGCCCTTTTCGCTGCCTCTAGGTCCCCAACCACTCCAGCCCCATCCTGGGACTTCTTGGCCCCAAGTGTTTCAGTATTCTCACCCCCACCTGGGGACTGGTCCCTTTGTTTCCAAAGACCTAGGTATTTCAGGCCCCAATACGTCGCATGTGAAATCAACCTGGTTGAAGGCAGGTATCAGCTAGCCGGTCATCAATGCCATTTTATTTTTATTTATTTATTTTTTTTTTAGGATTCTATACCCCTGGAGCTTGAAACTTTCAGGAAAAACTCCATAAAAGCAAAACCAACTTTTTCGTAAGGAAAACATCAGGTTGTCAGGTAGGAATGCCTTGCTCTGGGGCTTCCTTCAGGCTTGCAGAGGGAGAGCCTCCCCCCCTTCCTTTATTAATGGAACTGAGGCTTGAAACTAGAGGTTTCTACCACTGAGCTACAGCCCTGGTCCTATTGCGTATAATTATTTGCACCTATTTAAGAAGCAAAAGAAAATAGTTTCCCGCCATTTCGTGGACGCCGGGGGAGCTAGGGTATCTGTAGGGGCTGAGCTGGAGTAGGAGAGGGACGCCCCGTCGGATCGTGAGGATTTGAGCCTTGGAACGGGCTTTTGGCTACTATGGACCACTCTGAAGTGTGACGGTTGCTAGAAAGGCTTTGCTTTTGTTGAATTTGAATATCCTCGAGATGCAGCTGACGCTGTAGGAGAGCTACATGGAAGGACACTTTGCGGTGCCGTGTAAGAGTGGAACTGTCCAATGGTGAAAAGAGAAGTCGAAGTCGTGGTCCACCTCCCTCTTGGGGTCCTCCTCCTGGTGATGATTATCGTAGGAGGAGTCCTCCACCTAGCCGCAGATCTCCAAGAAGGAGAAGCTTTTCTCGCTGCCGCTGCCGGGGCAGGTCCCTTTCTAGAGATAGGAGAAGAGAGATCACTGTCTCCAGAGAGAAATCTCAAGCCGTCCCGATTCTTCTCTAGGTCTCCTAGCCCAGCTAGGTCAAATGAAAGGAAACAGAAGACCAGTTTGTAAGAGAAGTGGTGTACAGGAAATAACTTCATTTGACAGGAGTATGTACAGAAAATTCAAGTTTTGTTTGAGACTTCATAGCTTGGTGCATTTTTAAGATGTTTTAGCTGTTCAAATTTATTTGTCTCTTCAAACAGTGACACATGATGATGTAATTCTCTATGGTTTGAAATGGATCATATGAGGCATGTAATACCAAGAATTGTTACTTTACAATGTTCCCTTAAGCAAAATCGAATTTGCTTTGAACTTTAGTCTTTAAAAGACTCAAAATAATAAACCTCTAAATCCTGCCCAGCTAAAGTGTGATGTTCTAATGTTATAGGAACAAAACTGGCAAAAAAAAAATCTAAGATTTACTTACTTTCATAGCTGGAAGGAAAATGGTATGCAGATGTAGATGAATAAGCAGTCTTTAAAAGTGGCTGTGAACACAAGCAAACAGGTAAAGATCAAATCTGCACTATTAAATTAGATTAGAGGTTTGTGTAAAATCCAACTAGTCCTCACCCTGGGCAGAAGTTGCCCAGCTGGTACACAATCCGATAAGTTTCAGGAAAGTTTACCTTTGCTCAGGCCATGCGTTCTTAACGTGGTTGCTATATGTGAATGCATAGCTATTTGTAACGTTATTTGGAAATTTGAGATTTTATAATACCAATGTCCTGCCAGTTTAAGGGTACATTGCAGAGCTGAACTTTTGAGTAACTGTGCAAGATATTTTTTTCATGCTGTCATTTTAATATGTTTTGTGAGAATCCTTGGGAATAAAGTTTTGGTTACAAATTGTTGTTTAACTTGAAAGCCTGTTTTTCTTCGCAACACAAATCTGAACTTGGTACTAAGTCCAGGTATAACATTCCTATTGGAAGTCATACTTATATTCTCTTGTAAAGTGCTTTTGAATTAATAAAATATTAGCATAATTGTGAAAAAAAGAAAATAGTTTCCAAGAAAATCTTATTTTGATGATGTGTTTCATTTTCTAATCTATGCTTTTATTCCTGCAACATAGTTGTATGTGATGGTGACGTTTGATTTTATCTATTCATTTTGCACAATATGACAAAAGAATTGGAACAAAATAATTCCCTGTACTTCCTCCTTCTCTCCCATCTCCCTCCCCTTCTCCCTTCCTCTCTTTCCTGTTCTCCCTTGGTTTTTCAGGACATATCCATCCCCCACCTTATTTTTTTCCTTTAAAAGAGATTTCTCAAAAGCAGTCATAGATAGTGCATGACCTAAGAAACACATCTGGACCTGTCAATACAACCCAGGTTTTACTGTTATGAGATATACTGCGGGCTTAGAGAGCCCAGTGCTTGAGGTCAGCCCAGGGAGCTCCAGGAAGTGGTTTACCAAAGCAACTTTGCTGGCTTAGAGTTGAGCTTGCCTGCTGCCCTTCCCTTAAGAAAAGGGAAGCAGGGATTCAGGTTAGAAACACCCTCCTCCCTCCTCTTTCTCCTTTCTTTCTGGATTTGTTTTTCCCTGCCCTCCAGCCTGCGACCTCTCTTGCCCCCCTCCTGGGATTACTTGACCCCCAGAGTGTTTAAACATCTGCATCTCCACTTTGGGACTCATCCCTTTCATTTTTAAAAGACAAGAATTTTGGGTCCCCAATACAGTCCCGTGTGAAATCGCCTTTTTCTTTTATTCGTTCAACATAGGCTTACATATAGAAGGGAATCCTTGTCACACAAACATGAACACATGCATAATGACAGAGCAAGCCAAGGCTGATGCCAGTTCATCATCTCCACCCTTTGGTTCTCCCCCATCCCCTGTTTCCCTTACTTTACCCTCTTGTTAGTGGAGCTTCTCGTGGAAGTTGAAGGTTTCCCACTGGGTTGATAACAGCCCTACTCCCTCCCTTCAGCTGCCTTGATATCCCTCCTATTCCTACCCCCTCCCTGCCCCCTCCCTTCATCCAGCAGTGCCATAGGCAAGATTCCCCCTGCTCGTGTAAATTCATCCATGTTGAGGTTATTATTAGCTTAGCCAACTTTCAGTCT
This sequence comes from Aplodontia rufa, assembly GCA_004027875.1. NCBI lineage: Eukaryota > Metazoa > Chordata > Mammalia > Rodentia > Aplodontiidae > Aplodontia > Aplodontia rufa. The sequence continues at coordinate 18,614 of PVKS010023900.1, read as the reverse complement.
GTTTCCGATTGTATTCTAGCTTCCACAAAAGAGAGAGAACATTTGCCCCTTGAGCCTCTGAGTTTGGTGTATTTCATTCAGTATAATTTTTTCCATCTCCATCCATTTGGGTGCAAATGCCATGATATCATTCTTTCTAATAGCAGAGTAGAATTCCATTTTATATATGTACCACAGTTTTTGAATCCACTTGCCCAGTGAGAGACATCTGGGTTTTTCCCATAGTTTAGCTATAGTAAATTAAGCTGCTATAAACATTGATGAAAGTGTATCTCTGTAATATGCCAATTCTAGCTCTTTTGGGAAAGTATCCAGGAGTGGGATAGCTGGGTCATAAGGTGAAATCACCCTTGTTGAAGGAAGTTGTTACCAACAATATTTTTAATTAGGTTCTGTAACCCTGGAACTAGAAACCCTCAGTACTCTCTCAAAACAAAATCAACTTTTTAGGAAAAGTTTGGGCTGTCAGGATGGCCTGCTCTGCAACTTCCTTAAGGCTTGCAAAGAGACATCACTCCTTTCTTCCTTCCTTCTTTCCTTCCTTCCTTCCTTCCTTCCTTCCAGTACTGAAGCTTGAATCTAGGGGTGCTCCACCACTGAGCTACAGTCCTGGTCCTATTACATATAGTTATTATGGTCCACTTAAATTGTGGAAGAAAATATTTTTTAAAAAATCTCATTTTGATGGTATGTTTCATTTTTTCTACATTTTTATTTGTACATCTTAGTTGTATGTGATGGTGGCATTTGTTTTTATCTATTCATACAAGCACAATATGACAATAGATTGGCCAAAATAATTCCTCTTTCCCTCCTCCCCTCCTTCCCCTTGTCCCTTTTCCTATTGTACTGATCTCCCTTAGATTTGCAGGAGACACCCCTTAGCCATCTTATTTTTCCTTTAAATGAAAATTCTCCAAACAGTCATATTTAATACATGAATTAAGAAGCACAACTGGACCTGCCACTATGGCCCACAGCAAGCAATGATACCTGCACCTGAGCTATGAAACAGACTATGTGGAACTCATGAAAGTCCTGATTGAAACTCAATACACACACTCTAGTGTTCAGAAGAAAAGTTACCTGCAGGAGCCACACTTCAGTGTGGCTCCTGTTATGTTCCTGTGGAGGGGAGGGGTGGAAAGAGAGAGAAGGAGAAATGCTCTAGTCCCACTTCCTGAGGATGGAGTTGGGGTGGGGAACATCACCAGGGTTTCCTGACTGCCCTCTCCCATCCTGCTGCCTTTACTTTTTCATTTCTGTTCTGCCCACTCTACATGCCCAGGGGCCTGAACCTGCTATGAAAAGGATTTAATGAGGAGAATAAGCTCATTTATTTGGGATCTCTCTAGTTTTCTGGTGTAGGCACCCAGAGCTATAAATTTACCCATAATAAATGCATTCATGCTGTCCAAAGAGATTTCAGTATGTTGTATCTTTGGTCTCATTTGTTTCTAAGAAGTTCCTGATTTCTGTTCTCATTTCTTCTTAGATCCATTGTTTATTTAAGAGAGTATTATTCAATCTCCATATATTTATGTGATTTTGTTATTTTTCTTACTGTTGATTTCCAGTTTCATACCGTTATGGTCTGATAGGATACATGGAATTATTTCAATTTTTTTTATTTGCTCAGAAAGGTCCTTGCCCTCTTCAAGGTACTGTAGCACAGCTGGCATTTGTATCTGGAGTCATGGAGTCAGAACAAAAGCCACAATCCCACCATGTTTGGTTTCTGGAAATATATCTTAATATGAAAATTAGAAGTTAAAAGGAATAATTCTGGATGAAAAATTATTTTGTATGGTAAAGCTATGGTATTTTGTGTACTAAAGTCCAAGAAGAAAGAGTACAAAAGTTTATGTACATCGTTAAATTGGCTATAATTTGCTCCATCAGTTAAAGTTATTTGAATTTTAAAGTTCTGATAGGAAGTAAGTCTGAGCATTGATCTGCTCTTATCTATCAAGATAATTTTCTGGTGTCTGTTAGGTTTTATTTCTTAAGGAAGCTGTGTCTTCATGGAATTAGGGTTTGTCCAACTCTGGTTAAGCAAAAAAAATTGTTATTTTAAGTTATTTCCCTATATTGTGGATTCTAAAGTTTCTTTGGAGATTAACATGGTTAATATAAGGACATCAGTATAATTATGATGCTATTACTGACTTCTTTGTATGTTAGAATTATTCATGTCCTCCTAGTATACAAGGCTTTCAAATGTAAAGTTTAGGATAGCACTTAACCAAGCTGGTTCTCTCCAAACTAATAGTCTCTTTCAGACTTAAATGGAAATAACAAATGTAGTTGGGAATTTATTTATGTCATTTAATGTTTCATAACTGGACAAAAGTAACCTGTTATCAATAAATTATATATAGAATCCTGTGTTACTTTTTACATTGGGATTAAATTTAAATGTATTTTAAAAGATAATAAGGAGCGCCTAGGCTATTTAAACATTGACAATGCAGAACTTGGAAGCATTTTGCCACCTTTTCATTTCCACAAGAAGAAAGTTATGGGCTTTCTTCATTTTTGTTTGATTCATGTTTCAGATGTGATGTTGTATTGTATTATTTGTCAAGAGCCACACCTTACCTGAGATAAGACTGTAGCTCTTACCCTGCTCCACGTTTGAATGGCTCCAATGGAGGCTAAACTTAAGCTCATTTAGAGTTGTATTCAAAAGGTAGATTTTGCAATACAAAAATAAAGGCTTGAGTAAAGTATAACAGTTATATAAGATTGTAAGAGAGTTTTTTTAAAAAGTCAAATTTATAAAGGATCTTATATGTGATTGACTTGATAGATTTTACAGATCTTTGTGGAGGAAAAAAGAGATACCAAAGATATATCACTGTTATTATAGAAGTTATGTTTCTTGGTTCAAAGCTATTATACAAACTAAATATATTTTTGGTCTCGTAAATTTTGTTTTATATTTTCCTAACAGAACATTATAACATTTTCTTATTAGTGTTTTAAAGAAGTACTCCTTCTATCATAAAAACCTAAGTTAATTTGAGGTAATCAACCATTATGTATAGATAGGACAGACAAGACATAAAACTAATACTGACCCCAGTTAAACAAAAGGCTAAAGTAACTGTATGATTATAGACCTTAAAGTTAAAACCCAGTTCTCCTACTTCAATACTGGTGAAACTGGTTTTTTGGATGTTTAAAATCAAAACTTGTAGACTAAAGTTAAGGAAGTAAAAGGGTCAAGGAAAAAACAGACAAAATTTGGCAATTTCCCTTTAATGTCAGCCAGGTCTGGAATGATGGGGACACCCCCACACACACCCCGTGGGAGTTCTGCACTTCAGGTGAGTCAACCAATCAGAGAGATCATGGGGACCCTGGAGAAGAGGAGGCCAATCAATGCACAAGCTGCAAAGGGAAGGTCTTTGGAGTGGGAGATGTCCCTGATGTTTCACAGAGAAGCCACCTGTGGTCAGCAACACCCTAATGGCACTTAAAGAGGAAACTAGAGGAGCTATGAGGGCTCTCACAGGTTCCTGGGGTGACCCTCTGAGGAATCTTAGCTGACTCTTTAATAGTAGATTGGAACCAGGTCAAATTTTACCAAATTAGTCTTGGACACTGGCAGGAGAGTTATAACAAAGCACAGCCATACGTGGTCGTTTAAAAGCAGAGAAAATCGTTCTTTTTTTTTTTTTCTTTTTGAGAGAGACAAATTTATTTTTTCATTTGGTTTTTGTTTTTCCTCTGCTTAATTATGTGTGTGGTGCTAAGGATCAAACCCTGGTTCTTATGCGTGCCAGGCAAGTGCTGCACCAGAGCCACCACTCTAGTGTCAGACCATGGTACTTTTGATGTAACTTAAGATGTACACTAGCGTCAGCTCCACTACATAAGTACAGCTGCGGGCTATAAAGGAATTGTTTTCAGACAGGAGTGCCTACTGCATAAGTTTGTTCTGAATCAATTTGAGACCTAGCTCTACCATTTGTGTGTGTTTGTGTGTGTGAAAGATTCTAATTGAACTGCTAGTCAGACTCCCCTTCCAGAATATGCGTTTCATCACTTCTAGCCTGGGGACCAAGCAGACAAGATTCAACTGAGCTGGAGAGAACATTACCAAGTGCTCCTAAACACCCGGATGGCTGTGTGAACTGCTAAAAGGAGAACTCATTACCCTGGGCGATTTCCATCTCAAAAAATTACTACACCTAGGATGGATGGCAATACCAAAAGATGCAATGAAAATAGTATCAAAAGGCATAAAAAGAAAAAGGGGAAACTTGTGAGTAATAGGAAGTCTGACGTTTCCAAGCAGGGGAGCGCCGTGGGCGCGCTGGCCAAGCACCCAGGCACGCTTGGTGGTGCGCGTCGGCCTCTAGGCGCTGGAGGCTGCCCCTGCTCTGCCGGTACCGGCTCCTGCCCTTAGGGCCACATTGCGGGGCGCCTAGGTCCAGGCTGCTCCAACGATCTGCGAGGCGAACCTGCAGTCAGGCAGGGCGCTCTTCCAACCCGCGGCCCTGGGCGGCCCAAGCGAGGAGGTCGGGTCGCGGTGACTCTGGCTGTGTTCCCCGCTGCAATCTGCACGCCCGGCGCGAGGCACACAAATCCACCCTGCCGTTTTACACTGCTCTTCTGATCTGCCTCCTCTACGGGTTTTCCACGCTACAGCGGTGGCAGCAGTCGAGGTGGCCGGGCACACCCGGCGTTTCGATTCGTCACCGGCAGTGTCTTCTGCTTGGATCTGACTGGTTCCTGCAAAGCAGCAAGGTCCGGATGGAAGCGGAGGATCCGCAGCGGGCGGCCCAGACTCTCAGCCCGTACAAGAGACCCAGAGTCCAGGAAGCGAGAGCGCGCGCCGGGAGGCGGCTCGCCGCGCCCAGGGCGACCAGCACTCGGCGTTCTCCTAGGTTGCACAATCCCTCCTGGACCGACTGGGCAGCTGCTCCGGGAGCAGTCCCACCACCGCCCGCTGCTTCTCCAGCCCGGGGCGCGTTAGGGCTCAGTGGCCCCACTCGCCCGTCCGCACAGCTGGTCCGGACCCTTTCCCCGCGCCCCTTCTGCCCAGCTCTTCCTTCTTTCCTTCTCTTTTTCTCCTCGGCGAAGGGCTCTCCAGCCCGCGGTGAAGGTCTCTGACAACCCGGGGACGACAACCGCCAGGTGGTGGAGAGCAGCGTAGGCGTGCGCTCCACCGCTTCATCTCCCGCCCAGGCGGGCAAACTCCGAGGGCGAGTACCGAGTAGTCTCAGTAGCGCAGCCAGAGAGGATTCGGTTGCCGCGGGACGGCGGAGGTCCGGGTTGGTGGCACAGGTCCCGCCCAGCCAAGGAGGGTGGGAGTGGAGCAATGGGGTACCAGTCACTCCTGCTGCTCCGGCCGCCTGGGTTCCCACCGCCACCGCCACCCGCTCCTCTCGCACAGGTTACGTTAACACGCGGTTTCACAGTGCCAGCCGGTCCAGCCCCGCGCGGCCAGGGGCAAGATTTTATTTTTCGCTATAATTTGACACATTGAAGGTTTTGTTGTTACATTTCCATACATACACACATCATATATCCTCCCTTTACCTTCCTGGCCCTCACCCCTCCCGCTCTGCATGTCCCCTAGTCTTGGAGGTTGCCCCCGTTCCATTGCTAATCCCTGTCTGATGAGTCTGCTGTCTAAACTTGTTCTCTCACTCTTTCCTGTATTGTACTCTAGCTTCCACATATGGGAAAAAACATTCGGCCCTTGAGTTTGGGGATTTAGCTAATTTCACCCTGCATGATTTTCTCCATCTCCATTCATTTACTAGCAAAGGCCATGATTTCTTCTCTCCTTCCTTTGTTCCTTCCTTCCTTTTTTTTTTTTTTTTTTGTAATAGCTGAGCTGAACTCCAAAGTATATACACCACGGTTTCTCGATCCATTCACTAAATGATGAACATCTGGTTTGATTCCATAATTTGGCTTCGTGAATTGTGCTGCTATAAACATTGATGTAGCTGTGCCACTGCTGAAATTATATGTTCTGAGAAATGCCCAGGATATAGCTGGGTCATATGGTGATTCCATCCCTAAGTTTTTGAAGAGTCTCCATACTGCTGAGTGGTTGAACTACTTATAGTTTGCAGTCCCACCAATAAGGGTTCCTTTCTCCCCCACATCCTCTCCACCATTCCTTGTTGTTTGTAATCTTGATCTTTGCAATTCTGACTGGCATGAAGTGAAATATTTTATTTTTTATTTTTAAGAGAGAGAGAAAAAATGAATTTTATTTATTTTTTCATCTGGTTTTGTTTCACTGACACTCAGTTGTGTATTTGGTGCTGGGGTTTGAACCAGGGTCCTTGTGCAAGCCAGGCAAGTGCTCCAGCTGCTGACTCACTGCTACAGTCCATGAAGTGAAATCTTAATGAAGTTTTGATTTGCATTTCCCTAATTGCTAGAGATGTTGAATATTTTTTTCCATCGATTCCTTGGTCTTTTGCATCTGTTTCGTTGAGAAGTTTCTGTTTAGCTCATTTGCCCATTTTTTGATTGGGTTATTTGTGATTTTGATGTTAAGCTTTTTAAGTTCTTTATATATCCTGTGATATTAGACCCTGGTCAGAGGCATAACTGTCAATGATTTTCTCCCATTTCATAGGCCCTCTCTTCATGTTCTTAATTGGTTCCTGAGCTCTGAAGAAGCTTTTTAGTTTAATGGCATCCCAGTCATTGATTTTTGGTTGTGTATTTCTTGTGTGATGGGGGGGGTGTTCGTGTTAAAGAAGCCGGTGCCATCTCCTATATGGTGGAGTGTGAATCCTATTTTCTAACATTTATAAGGTATTTGGTTTAATTCCTACACCTTTGATCCATTTTGATTTGAGTTTTATGCGGGGTGAGAGATAAGGATCCACTTTTATTTTTCTGCACATGGCTGTCCAGTTTCCCCAGCACCAGTAGTTGAAAAGGTTGTCTTTTCTCCAAGATATATTTTGGCACTTTTGTCAAATATCAGATGGCTACAGATCTGCGGTTTTGGCTCTGTATCTTCTGTATCATTACATGGTCTTAATGTCTGTTTTGATAGAAATAGCACATTGTTTTTGTAACTACAGCCCTGTAGTGTAGTTTCAGATCAGGTATTGTGATTCCTCCTGCTTTTTCTTTCTTTGTAAGTATTGGCTATTCTGGGTCTCCTATTCTTCCAAATGAATCTAAGAATTGATTTTTCTATATCTGTGAAGGTTGTCATTGGTATCTTGATGGGGATTGCATTGAATGTGCATAGCACTTTCAGCAGAATGGCCATTATAACCATATGAATTCTGTCTATCCAAAACCATGGGGTGTTTTTCCATTTTCTCAGGTCTTCTTCTATTTCTTTAATTTTCTGTATTTTTAGAGGTTTTTTACTTCCTTGGTTGATTAAATCCCCAAGTACTTTATTTAAAGTTTTTTTTTTTTTTTTTTAGGTTATGGTGAATGGGATGGTTTTCCTGATTTCATTCTTGGGTGAATTACAGTTGAAATAGAGAAAAACTATTGATTTATGAGTATTAATCTTATATCTAGCTACATTGCCAAATTCATTGATAAGGTCTAACAGTCTTTTGGTGGAGTTTCTTGAGTTTTCTAGGTATAGGATCATATCATCAGCAAATAGAGATATTTTGATTTCTTCTTTACCTATTTGTGCCCCTTTGATCTCCTTCTCTTGCCTGATTGCTCTGGCTAGTGTTTTGAGAATCATACTGAATAAGAATGATGAAAATACAATCCTTATCTTCTTCCTGAATTTAGCGGGAATGTTTTCAGTTTCTCTCCATTTAGTACAATACTGAATATGAATTTGTCATATGGCCTTTACAATGTTATAGTAGAATCCTTTAATCCCTAGCTTCTCCAGTGCATTCTTTTTTTAACATGAATGAGTATTGGATTTTGTTGAAGGCCTTTCCTGCATCTATTGAGGTGATCGTGTGGTTTCTATCCTTGCTTCTGTTTAAGTGATGGATTCACATTTATTGATTTGGATATGTTGAACCTTAGAATGAAACCTGCTTGGTCATGGTGTATTATCTCTTTGATGTGTTTTTGAATGTGATTTGCTAGTATTTTATTAAAGATTTTGAGTCTATGTTCATCAAGGATAATGGTCCGTAGTTGTCTTTCCTTGATGTGTCTTTCTTGAGTTTTGGTACAAGGGTTATGTTTGCTTCATAAAAGTATTTGGGAGTATTCCATCCCTTTCAACTTCTTGGAATAACTTAATAAAGAGAAGTCTTAGCTCTTCTGTTAAGGTCTGGTAGAACTCAGGTCCATTGGGACCTGGGATTTTTTTTTTGAAGGTTTATAATTATTATTTCAATTTCATTACTTGATATTGGTCTGCTTAAGATTTCTGTATCTTCTTGTGTCAATTTGGGCATGTTGTATGTGGTAAGAAACTTGTCCACATCTTTCAGATACTCCATCTTTTGGAGTATAAGTTCCCAAAACAGGATCTGATAATCCTCTATATTTTAGAGGGTTCTGTGATGATTCCACCATTTTCATCTCTGATTTTGTTGATTTGTTTCTTTTCATTCTTTCTTTTGGTGAGGTTGACTAGGAATTTGTCATTTGTTTATTTTTTCAAAAAACTAACTCTATTTTATTGATTCTTTGTATTTTTTTATTCTCAATTTCATTGTTTTCAGCTCTGATATTGATTATCTCTTTTTTCTACTGATTGTGGGATTTGTTTGTTCTTCTGTTTCTAAGGATTTGAGGTGGAGCAAAAGTTTATTTGGGAACTCTCTAATTTTTTGGTATGAATACTCAGAGTTATATATTTACCTCTTAGAAATGCTTTCACACAGTCCCAAATATTTTGGTATATTGTATCTTCATTTACATGTGTTTCTAGGAAGTCCCTGATATCTGTTCTCATTTCTTCTTTGATTCTTTCTTCATTTAAGAGAGTATAATTCAATCTCCATGAAGTTATGTGATTTCTGTTATTTTTCTTACTGTTGCTTTCTAATTTTATACCATTATGATCTGATGGGATACATGCAATTATTTTAAGTTTGTTTTTTTGTATTCTCTGAGACTTTCATTGTGAACTTGAATATTGGAAAGTTCCATGTGCAGCTGAGAAGAAGGCAAACCCAGTTTTTTTTTTTTTGGGTGGAATATATTGTAAATGTCTATTAAATCTGTTTAAGGTGTCATTTAGGCTCGAGATATCCTTATTGATTTTTTGTTTTGATGACCTGTCTATTGGTGATAAGGGTGCACTGAAGTCTCCTAGTACTACTGTATTATGGTGTATGAGGGATTTGAAGTTGTAGAGTCCTTTTTTCTATGTTGTGGGGCGCATTGACATTTGGGTCATAAATATTTACAATGGTTATATCATTTTATTGGATTGTTTCCTTTATTAAGATATAGTGCCCTTCTTTGTCTCTTTTGATTAATTTTTGGCTAAAATCTACTTTATTTGATATTAATATCACTACATCAGCTTGCTTTCTTGGGCCATATGCCTGGTAGACTTTTCTCCATCTTTTTACCTTCAATCTATGGATGCCTTTACCTATAAAATGTGTCTCTGGTAGGCAGCATATTGTTGACTTTTGCTTTTTGATACATTCTTTTAAACTATACTGTTTGATTAGGGAGTTAAGGCCATGAACTTTCAGTGTTAATATGGATATGTATTTATGCTTTATTGCCGTTGTGATTTTTGCTACATTTTGTGCAGGCTTGATCCTCGTTTAGATGATTATGCATTTTATTGAGCTTCCTCAGCTTCTAGGGTTTGGGAATTCATTATTCATTCCTCTATGTGAAGTTGTCTCTGAGTATTCTTTGTAGTGTGGCTTTGTGTTCATGAATTCTTTTAATTTCTTCTTGTCGTGAAATGTTATTATTTCTCCCTCAAATTTGAAACTGAGTTTTGCTGGGTGTAGTATCCTTGACTGACAGTTGTTTTCTTTCAGGGTTTGCAAAATTTCATCAATCCATGCCCTCTTTACTTTCAGGGCCTGAGGTGAGAAGTCTGACATGATTCTTGTTGGTTTGCCTCTAAATGTGACTTGACACTTTTTTCTTGCATGTTATAACATTCCTTCCTTGTTTACTCTGTTAAACATTTTGAATATGATATGCTGTGTCTTTGCATATTTCTTGATTGGTTAGGTCTATTTGGAGTCCTGAATGTCTCCTGTATGTGTATGTCTATCTCATTTCTAATATGCAAGAAATTTTCTGTAATTATCTCATCGTTGACATTCTTTATGCATTTAGTTTGTCCAGGTTTTCTTCTATTCCAATGACTCTCAGGTTCAGTCTTTTAGTGTCATCCCAGAGCTCTTGAATATTCTGGTCATGTTCTTAAACTTTTTTCCTTTGCTCTTTTCTGGGAGTTCAAATTGTTTTGCCTGTCTTCAATGTCAGAGATTCTTTTACCTCAAAAAGTTAATGCACCTAGGATAGATGGCAATATTTCCAGTCAGGAAATGAAGCATAGTTATCTTTTTTATTTTGAATTCTTTGAGGGGCTTTAATTTTTATCATTTTAAAAATGGATAGACAGGGATGGAACAGTGGTTCATTGGTAGAGCACTTGCCTGGAATGCTCAAGGACCTGAGTTTGAACCCCACACCATTTAAGATGTATGCCTTTTCTATCAAACTTGAAAGATTGTGATATATAACACACCTCCATTTTAGATCCCCCTCCCCCTTGAAGATAGTAACTCCCTCCCCTGTGTATGCCCACTTCTTTTTGAGGACCCCATCCTCTTCTGGGTGAACTTTGCTGACTCACTGTGCCCTTCACCACACATATGGTGACCCCCACCCCACACTCTCTCCCAGGCGCCACCTACTTTGTCTTTGCATCTGCCTCCATCTTACCTTAGCCAATCCTGCAGATTGTATACCTGAGCTCCTCCAATTAGAGTGAAGGGTAGTATTGTGTCGGGTTGGAATTAAGAATCCCTGATTTCCTTGCTGGGTGCACATTCTTTTGCCCTTCAGCCAAAGTAAATTTCTCACCCAACCATGTGTTTGATTTCATTTGTAACAATCACATATACAAATAAGTGTTGGATAAACAAAAATCAGTTAAAAAATAAAATCGATTCTCTTTCTCTCCCTTTCTCTTAAAAACATGGACAGATAATATTGTATATGTTTGTCATGTGCAATGTAATGTTGGAACTATGTATATTTATTCCAGTCTTCCTAGTTAACTTTGTTTAGTGATGTCTTCCAAGAGGCATCCTGTCCAGGAAGTCCCATTAGACAGTCTGGATTGGTCTCTCTGCTGCAGCTGTTGGACCACCAGATCCCACGGCATGTCTGGGATCACCAGGCTTCCCAGCACAGATTGGAATTTTAAAGTGGGCCAGAGCCTAAGAGAACCAACAAGATCTGCACAGCTTTTGATGTGAGCTTCCCTTTCTTTGTTTATAGTTACTCCAGTTGCTCCAGTTCTCTTTTCCTCTAAGCTACACCTTGGTGTTATTTTTTTAAATTTTAATTTATTTCTATTTAGGTCAAAGGACTGAATTCAGGGCTTTGTGTGTGCTAGGGAAGAACCCTGCCACTGAGCAAAATCACCAACCCTTATTTGTTTATTTTTGAGCCAGAGTCTTGCTAAGTTGCTGAGGCTGGACTTGAACTTGCTATCCTCTTGCCTTAGGCTCCTTAATCAGTGGGTTTACAGGCGTGAGTCACCATATCTGTCTTTCTGACATGGTTTTAGAGAAGACTTTGAATTATACATTGGGTTGTGGCCATTTTTTTGTGGTGAGTTTCTCACTGGCCATAGAAAAATGATACAGAATAATGATTTGGAGGGCATTGGTGTCAGCCTAGGTTCATTCATGAGACTCAAATCACATAGTAATTCCTAAAGGCAATGTTTACTATGAGGAATTATTAACTATAATAGTGATTTTCCACTGAGAGGAAAAGAGAGCTCTGAAGAATTCATAGGTGGCAGGAATGGGGAGCAGGCACTTTCTCCAAGGCTGAGGCACAGCACTTAAGGAAGGAATAAGTCTGGTGGAGCCTCATGCCCACCTCCGGAGCTTGAGATCCTTTCCTCCTTGGAGAGAGCACACCTTGTCCCTCTGGAGTGCAGAGAAGGCAGAGAAGGTGCCACATCTGACTGGGAGCAGCTTTTTTTTTTTTAGTGTACAGAAAATACCACTCCAGGAGCTACCATCAGGAAAAATCCTCAACAAAAGGTAAAAATAGCAGGAGACAATGTCCTTGAGGGACTTCCTGAGAATGGCACATTTCCAGTTTCCACAGCTGCTACTGGTAGGACAGGAAGTGGAACGATGTTGAATGGCAGAGAGACAAGTTCTTGAAGCTTTGTTGTGGGTGAGTTAGTCATGCTGAGGGGGTAGGAAAAGGGTCATTAATTATGGTGCACTGATCTGCGCTTGCAGTATTCTGGCTGTTCCTGTGTTATTTAACTCAATCTGCAGAAGAACGGATGGTAACCCACTGTTAGTTTTCCCTTGTTAAAGATGAGAAAAGTCGGGCCTGAAAAGCTCAAATGACTTGGCAATATGAACCCATGTGGCCAAACTGCACAGCCTTAGCTCTTAAACGTCATGGTGTATTGAAAATACTTCTCTTTTTCTTTTTCATTTTGCTACGTCCAGATCCTGTGCCTTTGACTTCAGCCACTGGCATTGGCACCCACACTCCATTCACTAGAGCCTCTGCTCAGGGAATTCTGGACTAGGATGGAACTGCTGATCCCACTCTGGAGGGGCCTGGGATTGGCATCATATTAGCTTGGTCTCTGTGGGAAGGTGCTGGGTGTGGAGGGTGGAGAATGCCAATCTCTACAGGGCAGAGTGAAGCCAAGTGCCAGAGGAGAGGTGGGTGAGGTTGGGGGACACCTGCTGTCAGGCCTTTGAGGTTCCTGGATGTCCTCAATGGCCTTTGTCCTTGGCTGCGAGGACACACCCTGTGCCTTAGCACACTGGAGGCAGTTTCCTTTTCTCCAAGTCAAAGAATGAGTAGGATGAACCTGGAGGATGGAGTGCAGGGAAAATTGACAGGCCCCTATAGAGAAAGGTGAGACCAGGGCATTTTTTTGTGAGGACACTGGGGCTGGGGTCCTTTGAAGGAGCAGTTTGGAGGAAGAGCAGCTGGGCCTTGGGAAACTGCAGATGGTGGAGCTCAGCCTCCCCGTCTCCTCTGGACGCCATCCGGTCAACTCTCCTGTGTAATTATCTCTGTCTGCCCGCTGCTTTTTTCCACTTCTGCTGCCAGCTTCTCTGTCTCAAACTAAAAAGTTTTAAATGAGCAGGGGATGTAGCTCAGTGGTAGAGCTACATCCTAAATACCTTTTTTTTTTTTTTAAGTGATTTCTTTCTGCTAACCTCAAAAGACAGCAGAGCTGGCATTTCCCGCCTGACTTTCAGAATTTTTTTTTTTCTAGTGGAGAAGTTGATTTTGCTATTGGGTGTTTTTTGTTTGTTTTGTTTAAACCTCTTTTCTGCAAGACTCAAGTAGGCAACAGAGCCAAGGAATTTCCTGCCGCCGCACTGCGTGAACTTTTCCTAATTGGAGAAGTTGCTTTCGCTTTTGCTTTCAGGAGTTTTTTCTAAAGGTTTTTAGGCTCCAGGAGGTACAGAATCTACCAAAAACGATCGTTGATGGCAGGCTAACACACTGATTTCAGAGGGGACTGTTCTAGGACCCCGAAATTCTTAGGTCTTTTAAGAATAAAAGGAACGAATACAAGGGGTGCAGATGGTTAAACAGCGGGGCCCAAGAGGTCCCTGGAGGAGGACGGAGAGAAGACGGTTGAGGAACTTGGGGACACCAGAATGATTAAGAGGCTTAGGAAACTGGAGCAGTCAGCGGAAAGTGGCCGGGGCTGCGGAGAGTAAAAGCTAAGGCCCAACTTTATCCTTGGTCTTTGGATTGGTTTGGCTTCTGAGGCGCTGCGGTGAGTAGCTGCGGGGATGGCAGCGGCGAGGGAGGCTCCAGGGCTGACCGCAGCCGGGGGCGGGAGGCGGACGGGAGTAGCCGGGAACCGAGACCCGGGTGGGGTCCGGCTTCGCGGCGCGCGCTCCTCGGGGTTCGGGTCGCGCGCTCCTCCGGCTTCGCGGCGCGCGCTCGTCCACCTAGCGGGAGGAGCGCTCCCCAAGGCGCGTGCGGCTGCTCGCCTTCTCCGCGTCCGCGCTCTGCCGCCTCGGCTTCTCCAGCACCTCCTGCTTCTCCTGCCCCACTTCCTCGCGGCGGCGGCCCCGGGTCAGTGGCGGGGTGGAATTCACGCGGCGTCCGCTCGCAGAACTTCCCCTGCGCGCTCGGTCCCGCCGATCCGCGGCAGGTGCTCGTCCCTGCGCCTGCAGAGTTGGGGGAAAAGAGATGGAAAAAATCATGGCAGAAGGACTGGAGAGGGCGAGAGGGAAGGAGAACGAGGTGGCAGTCAGGAACCCCACCTCGGTCCTCAGGGACTGGGACCAGAGCCTGCCCCCCGCCCGCCCCCAGCCCATCTCCTTGCCAGGAGCCACTTTGAAATGGTGAGCGTCGCTCTGCTGCAGGTGGCGTTTACTGCTGGACGCCAGCTTCGGTGCTGTGAGTTTCTAATAAGGACTTTCCGTGAACTCCACCCAGTCCTTATCCTAGCGCAGGTGCCTGTCCTGGGTCACAGAGGCAGGTCCAGCCATGCCTCCTAGTTCATGTATTAGCTATGAATGCTTTCTACAAATTTCTTTTAAAAGAAAAGAAAGGTGGGGAAGTGGGGTCTCATGAAAATCGAAGGGAGATAAATAGAGCAGAGGAAGTGACGGGCGGGGTGGGGGAGAGGAGGGAAAGAGGAAGTACTGGGGAATTATCTCTGCCAAATTGCATTGTCCTGTTGTTCATGTAGAATATGTAACAACTACATACACCAATGAAAATACGAAATAAAACAAAACTTAGAAATACCATAAAAACAGTTTTCTTTGAAAATATATATTCTTCTTAAATTGGTGCATAATAATTATACCCAAAAGGAGCGGGGATGTAGCTCAGTGGTAGAGCTGCATGTACCAGACCCTGGGATCAAAAGACCTTAGGAGATGGATACACAGAATTCGTATTGTCAAAATGGCCTTATTACCTAAAGTGATCTACGGATTTGTTGCAATCCCTCGCAAAATATCAATAGCATTCTTCACAGAACAAAAAGGGGAAAAACAGTCCTAAAAGTCCTTTGGAAGAGTTAAAGAACCAGAATAGTCAAAGCTGTCCTGCGTGAGAAGAGCGTGCTGGAGACGTGAGGATCCCTGATCTCAGAGATTCAGGAAAAAATAAAAACAATCACACGGTACTGGCATAAAAGCAGATATGACCAGTGGAATAGAAGAGAAAACAGAACCAAATTCACATACGTACAGTGCCAAAACGTTGACGAAAACATAGCCTTTTTTAACAAATGGTGCTGGGAAAGCTGGATATTCATATTTCAGATGATTTACTAGTGGTATATAACAACTCATAATTTCATGTTGGTTATCTGTACTGCAACTTTTCTGAGTTCATCCTTTTTTTTTTTTTTAAATAGAGGGACAGTGTGAGAGAGAGAAAAACCAATTTTTATTTAGTTTTTAATGTGGCCGTCGCTGCAAACCCCACATCCTCCCACAGGCCAGGCAACCTTTGTAACTGCTGAGCCACTTCTCCAGCCCCTGCAATCACCTATTACCACTAGTAGTTTTTGGTGAAGTCTTTGGAGTTTTCTGTATGTAAGATCAGTTCATCTGTTCAAAGTGAGAGTTTGATTTCTTTTATTTCCACTTTGGATGCATATTATAATTTTTTTTTTGCCTGATTGCTGTAACTAGCACTGCCAGAATTATATTGATTAACGGTGGCAAAAGTAGGCATCCTTCTCTGGTTTCAGATCTCAGAGAGAAAACTTGAAAACTTTCAGTGTTTGCACACTCAGCATGATGCTGGTGTTGGTTGTTTTAAACGTCCTTTATCATGTTGAGTTACATTCCTTCCGTATCTAGCAGGTTGGGCATTTTCATCAGGAAGAGAGGTCGATTTTATCAGATGCCTCTTCTGCATCTATTGAATTGTTAATGTGGAATATTACATTTCCTGATTAGCTAGTGTTGAACCCTGAGATGTTGCATCCCTGAGATGAATTCCACTTGATCATTACGAATAATCCTTTTAGTGCACAGTTGGATTCAGTTCGCTGATATTTTGCTCAGGAATTTTGCAGCTTTTCTCATCAACAATATTAGTTGTGCAATATTTTTTTTCTGTTGTGTCCTTGTCAGTTTTGGGCATCGGGTTCATGCTGGCCTCATCAAATGTATTGGGAAGAATTTTTTTCTCTTCTGTTTTTTAGAGCAAATTAAGGAGAACTGGAAACTGTTCTTCTTGAAATACTTGGTGGAGCTCAGCAATTAAAACTTTCTGATCCAGGGATTTTCTTTGATGGGAGGATTTTACTACGGATTCAATCTTGCTACTTATTTGTGTACTCGGGTTTTTAATTTCTTCAGGATCCAACGTTGGTAAAGTAGATATGTGTAAGTGTTCAGGAATTTGTCCATTTCATCTAGGTTACCAAATTTTTCTAATAATACTATACATGAATATCTTTATTCCTAATGACCTCTAATGACCTTTTGTATTTCTGTGGTGTCAGTTTCGATGTCTCCCTTTTCTACACTGAATTTACTTGAGTCTTCTCTCTCCTTTGCCTATTTAGTCTAGCTAAGGGTTTATCACTTGTATTTACCTTTTTTTTAAGAGAGAGAGAGAGAGAGAGAGAATCAATTTTTTATTGAGTTTTTCACGTGGCTTTTGTTGCTCTGAGACTTCATTGTGTACGTGGTGCTGGGGTTTGAACCTGTGTACTGAGGTTCAAAACTGTATGCTGAGCAAGCACCCTAACCACTGAACCACCACTGCAGCCCCTGTATTTACCTTTTTTGAAGAATGAATCCATCTTTTCATTCATCTTTTGTACTGTTTTTTTTTAAGTCTCTAATTCATTTATTTCTGCTCTGCACTGATCCTTATTATTTCTTCTGGTCTGTTGATTTTCATTCTGGATTTGGGTACACTTGATAAACAAGAGTCTGCCATGCTTTCGTAGGAAGCATCATGGGCTGGACATTAGACATCCAGGCTGGCATCTGCACTTTTTGAAGCCTATCAGTTTCTTCCTCTGATAACTTTCTTTGAACTTCTGGATTTTCTATTTCATTCAGTGTACAATGTCACTATCCAACCAAAAATAAAGAAATCCGCCAGCACACAAGGGCCACCTCCTAACAGTCAAACTAACAGCTCTGAGCCATCACTCTATCACCGTGAACCCTCCCTTATGCAACTGTGGTTCACACACTGTCCCAGCTCCCTGCAGTCCAGGTGGATGGCTTCAGAACCTCCTCTGCCATGCAGGCCTTTTCCTCCACAGCAGGCCTGGCACCTGCCTTGCAAGGTCACATGTGCTGGCTGTGGGCATTGTTCAGTGGGCAGAGGGGAGGTGAACTGTGACCTGGGATGTGAGGTTGCTTTCAGCCACTGCCTCCTCCTCATACAAGGGGAGCATCCCACTTTAAACAGGTAAGGATGGTAGAGTGGGGTCATTCTTGCTATGCAAGCTCAGCCTGCAGCTGGATGGGGAGAGTGTGCTAAAGGGCCCTCACCCTCACTGGCCATCCTCCTTCACAGGCACCCACTCTATCTGCTACGAGTTCACTGTCAGTCTTAAGCCCACACCTGGACAACAGTGGTGCACCGTTCGAGCCCAGGTAGATCAGAAGGACTTTCTCTCCTATGACTGTGGCCTTGGCAAGGTCAAATCCTTGAGTGCCCTGGGAGCAAAAGTGAATGCCACAATCACCTGGGAAGAGCAAAACAGTGTGCTGAGAGATGTGGGAGACGTGCTGAAAGAGAAAGCAGATCACATAGCCAGAGGTGAGTCCTGATAGTCCTTCCTCTGCTTATGTAGGACTACTTGGCAGGGAGAGCTGTTGTGGGTTTAGAATATTAATTCTAGACAGGTTAAAAACAAACAAACAATTGGGAAGTGAGGGGAGAGATAAGGGTGGGTAACTGGGGGGGCTCTAGGGGGTAAATCTAATTTTCAGAATATATATATATAATATTGTTTTGTTAGAAGCATGTTTGATTGTTCAACAGATAAATTTCTTAAAAAACAAACAAACAAACAAGGACAAATTGTTTCCTCCAAAAATCCCACCAACAGGGGCTGGATTGGAGGAGAGAATACGACCAGATCAGGAGACCAGGGCAGGTGGTAGGGGTGGGACAAAGGATGTGTGAGGGTGGAGGCTGATCTCCCTGTGATGGGGGCAGGTCTCTCCACCCTGCAGGGCAGGATGTCCTGTCAGTGTCAACCCAGTGGATGCACCAGCGCCTCCTGGCAGTTTGACTTCAGGAGACAGATGAGGCTGCACTTTGACTCAGACAGCAGAAGGTGGACAGAGATTCATCCTGGGTCCAGCCGGATGAAAGAAAAATGGGAATCTGACAGGGAAGTGACCAACTTCTTACACAGGTCCTCAATGGGCGACTACAGGAAGTGGCTTGAGAAGTTCCTGGTGCAAAGGGAGGCAGAGCTGGAGCCAACAGGTATCTGGCAGGAGGGGGAGGAA
>PVKS010023899.1:0-31731 GCA_004027875.1 Aplodontia rufa | reverse complement strand
ACAAATTTCTTTACCTTATGATGTAAGTGAAATTCTTGATGAATCTAGAAATCTGACTGTGAAGTTTCAGATACGTCTCTTGAGTTTACAAAACTTTTATTATTTGGCTGAAGACTCTTGGCAAAAAAGGAAATTAAAATCTTGTCATGCAGTGGTGCATGTCTATATGCCCTGTAATCCCAGCAACTTGGGAGGCTGAGGCAGGAGGATCTCAAGTTCAAAGCACGCCTCAGCAATTTTATCAAGACTCTAAGCAACTTAGGGAGATCCTGTCTCAAAAAAAAAAAAAAAAAAAAAAAATGGCTGGGGCTAGGGCTCAGTGGTTAAGAGTTCCTGGCTTCAGTCCCTAGAAAAAATCTTGAAAGGATTTCTTCGTTGTATTTATAAATCTTTTGTGACTGAACCTTTCGTATTAATCACAAACTGCCTTTTTATCTTTTTTTCTACATGAAAAATAGGTAATTCAATGAGTATGGAGAAAGAAAATGTTAAACAAAATACTAAAAACGATTTTTTTCAAAGAAAGAATATAACATTTTTCTCAATTGCACTCTATAAAAGAATGGTCATTCAAGCAGAACTCAGCAATTAATTCTATCTACTCCTTATTTCCATGTGTATTATTTTTAAAACTAAAACTACCTTGATCATGGTTTTGATTACGAATCCTGAAAACAATTATGGAAATGATCTTTAATATAATAATATATTTTACTGAATGTCTCAGCTTTTTCATTCCAACAACTGAAACAGAGACAATTCTTTGCATGTTGAAATGTGTAATTATCATGTATCCAAAAGGGAGGGTGTAATTTTCACATCTGATTACAAGGGAAGGGTGTAAGTGAAGCTGCCTGGGTAAACTTACACTTGTTTACGAAGAGCAGTACCTTTGATATTAAAAACTCAAAACATGCAAAACACTAGGAAAAATCAAGATTAACATGCGCAAAACTAAACAAAAACCTTAGTATTTTTCTTGGCTCCACTACAAAAATAAAGTAATTTCTTCTGAACTTGTATTGGTGTACATAACTTCTGCTGATTTTAAGACTCAAAAAAAATACATATATATATTTTTTTGGCAAGCTTGCTGGGGACTATATAGGAAGCTTAAGTACTAGATTTAATTTACAAGGAAATTTCGAATCCTTTATGCTTATAAAACTGTGGTCAGTTCAAACTAGAGAATGATTTTCATCTCAACAGAACACCCTTTTCCTAAATACAGCACCATAGCTTGCAAGATGTACATTTTTGAAGTTTTTATCTCCTTGCTATTTTTTTTAAAACTTCTGATTTACCTTTGATAAGATCAACTTCTGCTCATGTGAACTTATGTTTTGGACATGTAGGAAGAGATGATATCAATGAAAGCCAGTGCTGTGATGGTAGCTATCACTGAGCAAGAAGATTAGAGATAGATACAAGAGCACACAACAGGTAGAAAAGAGAAACTGTCCAAACAGCCAACACGTACCAGGAACAATTTTGTAAGAGATATAATTATGATAGCTACGTCATTGTGGTAGATTTCTTCTGCAAAGCTGAAAAGATTGGCACTGGAGATTAAATATGCTGGTCCTATTTCATCTAATAAAATAAGCAACAAAGGAAAATAGAAGAGGAAAAAGGAAAGATTTAAAATCAATTTAAGAATTGAAAATATAACCTTATTCATGCTAAAAGGAGTCCACTTAAATGCAGTTAGTTATCAATTTAGCTTTACAATTATACAGAAAGCAATGAATTTGTTAGAAACCTATTAAGTTACACAGATTTTTAAATGCAGTACGAATGCAAGGCTGATTTCAGTGTACTTCAGAAGTTAAGTAGATTTTGGTGGGTCATTTGGCAAACCAAACTTTATAAGCAAGAATTTCAAGAAAAGGGCTGGAGTGGTGGCTCAGCCGTTCGAGCACTTGCCTGGTATGTGTGAGGACACAGGTTCAAACCCCAGCACCACATACACAACTGAGTGTGGGAGCAAAGAAAGCCAAATGAAAAACTAAATAAAATTGATTCCCTATTTCTCTTTCCCTCTCACTGTCCCTCTCTCTTAAAAAAAAAAAAAAACTTCCACAAAAGATTAAAAGTTAATAATTAATATTGAAAAATAATTACAAATAAAGAAAAAGTTATTCCATGGGGAAAAATTAGAGTCTTCTTCCCTTTATTTTAAAGCTTTGCAGCAATAGCTATTGCTGGACTTTTATAAGGTCTTTGACTTGTTTCTTTATATAGGATTCTCCTGTGAATCTTAGATTCTGCTTTCCATTAAATCAAAAAGCAAAAATACCTGACACAAATGTCCTTCCTCTTCTAAGTCAGTGGGAATCCCCATGCTGTGGTGGGTGTGTCTGAAGAGACAGGAGGTTCCCAGGTCCCTGGCAGTTTCCAGGTAGCGCAGAGGCTCACCCAGCAGCACACATCTGCGTCCACAGCTTACCAATCAATGCTTAGTGCATAGCACATTATTCACTGTGTTGTTAGAGTACATTTGCTTATATTTTGCACAATTTTAATTTAACCATATTGATCAAACTGAACACTCAATAAGACCCTAGGCACCTTAGGCTTATTAAAATTAGTCAACATGAAGCAAGTGAGCTAAGGAAGTAATGGAAACTGGAGATTTAAATACAGTGGAACCCACTTAAATAAATACCTGTTAATGAAATAAATCTATTAAATGAATTTATTTTCTCTGAACCAAATCAAAGCACACTGAGTAATACTCAAGGGGACCTTTAAATGAATACTGCTTAAATGAATAAGCATCTTAAACGGACATGTTTCTCTTGAAAGGCAAACAGTATTTTCATGTTCTCTAAGGTTAATTAAGGCAAGGAAATCTACGTTGACTGTTTTTGGGCATATTGTCGTTCTTTGGAATTAAGCAGGAAAAATTGCTTAAATAGCACTATTTAAATACTATAAATGCTATTTTTCTTCAATGTAATTGTTCTTGTGTGCACATGTGAGGGGCTTTGGACGCATGGTGGGGCAAACACTTGAAACACTTGGGTTCATCCATTTGTCAGGCAATTTACCCACACCAAGTTAAAACAGAAAAATATCAAACTTTTGACTCCCTTTCATAATCCCATATTATGGAGAAATGGATTGATTACTTTTACCAAATGGTTTATTTTCCTCTTCAGAAAGTTTTATTATTTCTCCAGCATGGTTAAAAGTGAGAATAAAAGCATTGATTCCCTGACTCGAATCATGATTTGCATGCGTATCACTAGCACATTCTGAGGGCTCAAAATAATGTATTTTTGAAGATACGATTGCTTTTTATTGTGATAAAAACATATCTTGACATCTCAGCTGTCAGCCAACTTTTAAGCATGCAGTTCCGTACTGCTAACTGTACGTGCTTTGTAGTGAAGCAGCTCTCCAGAACTTATATAAGTGCTTTTTAGCATAAAGTTCATGTTGGACCACATCTTTAACTGATCAGGTCTCTCTTTTCTCAGAGGGTTTGACCTATGTTGGTATGTTATTATAATGACAGAAAAAATGTAGCACACATTGAAGTCTTAAAGTAATAATACCTTTTAAAAATACAGTCGGCACACAATCTGCAGACTTTTTTTCAGAACCCCTTTATGTAGTGTTGTCTTTAGAAAGGCGGGACTATTCACTTTTTTTCACCCCTGTGGCCTAAGGTATTAGCTTCTTTTCCTAAGCAAAAACACTCCTATCATGAATCAGACAACTAGTGGGAGACTGTTGGCCAGGTTTCACCCCACTAAAATTCTAATCTATACTTTGTCTTTTAGAATTAAGGAGAAAATGCATATCAGCAGAATCTCCTCTCTACTTTATTTCATTTATAAATTACGAGAATGATGCTATTATATATTATTAATTTCTGCTGTTCTCCAACTCTGCTGCAGCAGTGAGCTGCGGATGTTGGAACGGTGTAATTATGTTCTAGTAGGGTAGCCATCCGTTTCCTTTCAAAAATTTACAGGATTCTTAATCATGCTGCTCATTTGGGTGCGCAGCAGCGAGGATGGCGAAACACAAACAGGGCACGTTCGTTTACATAGGAACACCTGCTTAGCATGATAGCAGATGTCAGTCAGTAAGCAGAACACAAAAGGGAAAAAAAATATCAACAACAGCAAACTCACACCATTTTGATTTGGTGCAAGGAAATCTTTTCAGAAGTGATGGCAACAGTGGACATTCTCTCTTAAATACAAACAGAGGCTCTGAAATTCTCAAGTCTTGTTTGTGGTTAACATGCTGTCAGAGAGAAAGGATGTGTTTGCTTCTTGTTGCGTTTTGATATTGACTCTGTCTTGCTGTATTATTTGGGGGAATTACTGAAATTACTCTGCCTCAGTGTCCTGATCAGTGAGCAGACAATGGGTTGGATATTCTTTTTTTTTTTTTTTTTTTTTTTTAAGAGAGTGAGGGAGAGAGTAAGAGAGAGAGGAAAGAGAAAATCAATTTTATTTAGCTTTCCATCTGGGTTTGTTTCTCTGACACTTAGTTGTGTATGAGGTGCTGGGATTTGAACCTGGGTCCTTATGCATGCCACGGAAGAGCTTGAACTGCTGAGTCACCACTGCAACCCCTAAATATTCTAAATAAAAATCTAGTTCCCCAAAGGTGATTATCACTAGAAGCAATGTAGTAAAAAGAACGAGACTATCACCAGGCCTAGTTCAAATCCCACCTCAGACACTTAGCGGTTTCCCAATATCAGTCAAGCGTTTTAACCTTTCTAAGCCACAGTATTCTGATTCATAATGTCAGCTGAGAAAATTAAATGAGATAATGTATACAAAGCGCCTTCTACATAAGAGTGCAAGTGGTGTTTGTAATATTATTATGGTCATCAATATCATTATCATTCTTCTGATCCTCACATAGCCATTCCCACTCAACACATCAGTTATTAAAAGTCTTGAATGACCACTAACTGAAATCTCTTGTAGAGCTCTTCATAACATGCAACGTTTTTGATCCGGATAGCCCTGTAAGGGCATTATAATGATACCTACTACTGTTATTTCATACTCAAGAAGAGCCTGTCATCATTTCCACCACATTTTCCAAGATTTATATCTGAACCATAAAACAGAGTTTCTGGGATGTACCCTCCCTGAAAAGGAGCCCAGTGAAAGTGACGTGCTTTCTACCACTTTGACACAATAAAATGAGGCCATGGAAAAGAAAAATGAGAAGTTCATCATCTTCCTAAGCCCACCCCACCCTTATGACTTGCACACCAGTTTTTAAAGAACTTTTTGGTCTACTCTAATATTTTCCCTTCTCTTCCTTTCCCCAAAATGGTTAAAATTCAAAATGGAAAACAGCTATCACACATGGGCAATGACTAATTTTCCTACGGAATTTTAGTATTCGGCATGTGTCTGCTTGCGCAGGCCTGTGCGATAAAGGCTCCCTGAGTATGCATTGACTTGATACCCAATAATGGCTGCTAAGGAGCCGTTATGTAGTGCCGTGTCAATGATCCGTGCATTGAGGACTCCCCGAGTACGCATTGACACGATAGACCGGAACGGCTCAGAAGAAGTTGTTATGGTCTATCATGCCAATGATGTTCGGATATTGGCAGGGCCTCTGGCCTTTCCGTGGAAATTATGGAGTCTCTGAAGAAACTGGGGTGGGCACCATGTGGGCACCATCAGTGAGCCTAACTGCACTTCCGTTCTCCCTTCTCCTTTGGGTTATGTCAAAAGAGTCAGCCTGGCAAAGTTGCCCACTAACTTCAGTGGCACCATGTTTCATCACCAAAATATAAGCAGGAGCTAAAAGATTTTTTACCACTGGATCTCACCTTTCATAGAAAGACGCTTCTATTGTTACGGGCCAAAGGAGGGACAAAAGTTGAGGTAATTTTTTTAAGGCTTTTGTAGATTTTTAGTTATAAATGTCTTTTCTGCTTTGTGAATTTCAAGGTGTTTGTGTACATGATGCCAGGCAGTCTTTTTGCTGTTGTGGTGGCGGGGACTTGCCGAGATTGAAATATTCAATCTATGCAAAGAAAAACACCTTCTTTTTATGTCCTCAGAAGTTGAATAGGTACCCAGAACTCAGCATATAGGAAATGGTTCAAAAAACCTTGGGAAGAGAAGTGCAAGTTCAAGA
The DNA here is from genome assembly GCA_004027875.1 of Aplodontia rufa. Classification (NCBI taxonomy): domain Eukaryota; kingdom Metazoa; phylum Chordata; class Mammalia; order Rodentia; family Aplodontiidae; genus Aplodontia; species Aplodontia rufa. The sequence goes on along the minus strand of PVKS010023899.1, from coordinate 25,593 downwards.
ATAAAGTTTGGATTCGCACATGCTTTACCAACTTAAGGCAGTAATTAATTCACTTATGGTATTTACATGCCCCTCTTCAGATACTTATGGAGAACATGGGAATTTTAAATTCACAATTCAGTGCAAGATTTAAAACGATCTTCATTAGAATTTGAAGCTATACTCTAAACGGCTTTATATACTACCAACAGGGAGCCTCATTATGTAGTACTATATTTGGACTACCTTCTTTACATTTTGTAGCTGTAGATTTTGAATGTATTTCTGGTATGCTTAAGCAGAATCAAACAAAGTATTTCAATCAACTCTATTAACTAACCAATCCATATAGTTGCATGGCAAACATGTAGGCTGGAGACTTCAGTACATCTTTTTTGATATCTTCAAAGGATTGTGGAGGAAGACATATCTGCAATATCCAAGCACAAGACAGTGGCAAAGACTTGCACAAATACCAAAGTGCCTCACTAAACAGGATGGTGGGAACAAAGAAACAGATTAGGCAGAACATAGCTAGCATGGTTGTGATTTTAAATATGGAAGGTACTTCTGCATGCTCATTTCCTTGAGCAGAAATTAGTCCAATTTTCATCTAAGATATCTAAGATATCTACCCTTGATATGCACTACACATTGATTGACAATAACTGATAGAGGAAGCAATGGGAGAACTTACTAAAGGTCTACACAAAGTGAATGCTCAAGAACAGAATAGACACAAAATACCAGCCAGGAGGCAACCTCCCAGTCTAGGGGTCAAAGGGACAGAGGGGAGAAGGGGAGAGAGAGAGTAAAGGGGGCTTATATAATGTGTACATGTATGGTAGTGCAAAAACAAACCCCTTCAATGTGTACAATGATTGTGAAAAATAAAATCTTGTTAAAAAAAGAATAGAAAAATGGAGGGAAGGATGTGACATTAAACATATACTTGGCACCTTACCCAAAATTTCCTTACAACACCCCTGAACATAGGCATTATTACAAGAAAAAGAGACACAGGTTGAGCAAGTTGCTCTGGGTTGCACAGCTGATATGAAAGTAGAAACCAGATTTGAGCCCAGATGTCTGAAGCCTATGATCTTTCCTAGGCCACTCTCGGCCTCTCTGACTCACAGGTCTCAAAGGTGTCACTGAGAAAGGTGAAAAGTCTTCGAAATAAACAAACAAATCCAAATATTCATAATGGCACAGCTATGCCAAAGTAAAGTTCAAAAAATTGTGATAGTCTAACATAGAGTTAACAAAAGCTATTACAATGTATACTAAATCTTTAATATACCTGCTGTAACTGACTTTAAAAACAACCAAAAAGAAAAAAAAGCAGTTTTTGTATGTCATATGTTCGTATATTGAACCAGTCAGTGGCGATAAGAGATGGGCAAGACTGTCCTTAAGGCATTCCCACATTTGTGGGGAAACAAATAGGAATCAGATATATTGTAAGTTCAATGATAGAGACCAGGACAGAAAACATCCTATGAGGAAACTTTTTTAGAGGATATTCTGGAGTGATATTTCTAAAAGAAAAGGTCTGTGTATTTCCTGGAAACACAGAGGTAAAAGGAGTGTGCTGATCACTGTGGCTATTTCTTTCCTTTTTCTTAAAATATTCCCTTAGGAATTGAAAGGCATATTTGAATGCCTCAGGCTAAGGTCATTATTTCCCCTTTTGAAGAATGTTCCAGAAAGGCCCAGAAACTGAAGTACCTCCATCAGGATTCCTGGCAGCCTGATTCATCACACTTTGAAATAGAATCAGAATTTATTGAGCATGTTCTAGGCTCCAGACTGTCCTCAGAATCTTGTTGAATCCTCCCAGTGATCCTACAAATCAGTACTGACCCTCACTTTAAGCATAAGAAATGAAGCTCAGAGAGGTTAAGAAACATTCCAGGACACATGGAAAGTAAATGATTTGTATCACAGGAATTCAGACACACATTTGTTTGTGTTGGTGTCCTGTGTTGTTTTCACTAGCTCACTCCCTGGAGAAGGAGCAAAACTGGGCTCCATTTGTTATAAGTGAATGGATCTGGAGATGTGCGTAGAGCAGGAGTCTGGGTAGCAGAGATGAGAACATGAAATAGTGACGCAGTTCACCTTTGAAGCTCTAGCAGACACACACAATAGGGTGTGCGAAAAGAAGCTCTGTTTCCCCTGCAAGAAGACCAGCTAGTATCTCCTAAATTCATCTTCAGTTGTGCAACATTTCAGGTATCTTGGTGATGCTATCTTGAATTCATATCCCATTCATATCTCACATTAATGTTGTCCAAATCCTATTATCTAGGAACATAATTTTAACATGGCTTCTTGAATCTTCAGAAATTCCAATAAAATAAGAGTGTTTCATATGCACAGAGAAAGTTTTGTGGGACACCCAAAGTTGGCTCATAAATTGTGTCCCTATATCATGGAAGAGGTACTATCTAGACTGTTGCAAAAGTCCAATGCAAATATGAATTTCAGTGAATCCTGCACTATGAACTTACTTGAAAGTTAATATTCTGGTCATTATCTATATATATTAATAGACTTCAATATTAATGAAAAGGAAGATATTTGAACCACATGGTTAGGTTGAAAACCGACAAAATGCTGAATTCTTTTTTTGACAATGTAAATTAATTTCTGAGGAGGTACAAATATCTAAGTTTACTTCCTTAATTTCTAAGCCCTGTGAGAAGGGCAGACAATGTAGAATTAGGAAACTGCATTTTTTTTAAGGCTACTGTTCCTTTAATGCCCAGCTGGTTCTGAGATGTAATAAAATTGACATATTGATTCCTTTGAATTTACAAATGCCTGTTTCATAAACTCCATCTCCAAAGCCTAGCCATCTTTAGAGCACTGTCATTTTTTTTCTCCAAATGGATCAATTATGTGCCCACGTAATCCTGTTACCTGTGAAATCCATGCATACTTCTCCCATTTGCTGCAGTTCCCAGGCGGACAAACTTGCATTATGTACGCATAAACAAACAGCGCATTTTCCTGATATTAGAGATTGTTTTCAAAGTGAAAGGCAATCTCTTGGGTCTTTTACTCAAAAGAGAGAGAGAGAGAATGGAAAAGAAAAAAATTGTGCATATTTCTGCAAGTAACCTCAGTATCTATATACACAAATATAAAATCACATGCGTACATGTATGTATATATACATTTATATTTAAAAATTCCAACAATCCATTTAAATTACATGGTTTTGCTGTTAACTGCTCCAAGGAAGTTAATTCTTCGTTTTGGTTAAACTAGTCTGTGCAGGCTTATCACATTTTTTATTGCTGCCTTTTCTCCTTTATTGATAATTAGTTATTTAAGGGCAAATCATCCCCAAGATACCTTGACACGATTGAGAAATGGAAACCCGAAGTGAATTAGGTTATAAAGTTTGCAATGTCTTTAGGGAGAAAAAAGTCCTCAATATTTTTCACTGCAGCACTTGACACTCACTAGCTCTGAGACTTCCTTAAACACACACAGAGTGCTTTATTGAAACAATCGTACAAAACGCAAAGATTCTGCTTCTACTACATCAGGAGGGAAATGCCTCAGTGAACCAGGAGGTCTTTCCCATATGTTGAATCTATAACAGTGAATTGTCTTCCCATACAAGCACATTTGCATGTTCACGAGTGGACACACCCACCAGCACAAAATGCATAAAGAAGGCTTATGTGTGAATATATGCACAGACTGTGGCTGCAGAGTCCTCTGCAAATAACCAACAAGCAAACATGCTGTTGTCTATGTGTGAACTCTCTGTGTGAGCAAAGTACTGTACATGTTCTGCACAGAGATATGAATTCTTGCTTCATTCTTCCAGCCTGTGCTGTATCTGATTTTCCTCACTTCACTGGGCACCCAGCAGTCCAGTTACACTGCACTTGCACTCTACAATTTGTCTCTAAGAGATTCACCAAATCACAAAACATCTTGTCTGTTGTCTGGTGTGCTCCCCATATGCAGAAAAGATGGTCTGAAAAATTGGGTTGTACTTGGAGCCCCGTGGCCCAGCCCACCACGGCAGTTGTGCAGGAGTGGTTTTAAAGATAAATGGCTGCATGTTAACCAGATTTGACATGCTGTACAAAGGCAGGCACCTTTGGTCCCAAGACACAGCCAAACAGAAAACACAACAAGCAAGCCTGGCAAAGATGTCCGACACGAATAAAAGAACGACAATTTGTCACATAGTTGTTACAAAATGTTAGCAGCTTTGGGGCTTGCCATGGGATGGCAGAGATAGGGCAGTGTGGAGAATTTGGAAGTTTGAGGATTGTTAAGTCTTAGGCAATGGAAGAGTTAATTCAGAAAAAGAGGGAAATAGTCATTGCAAAGGGATTATTTTCATTTGCTTCCTCATAAGGCAGAAGAAGGCCTTAATGTCATGAATTAAATCAGCAGAACCAGTATTCAGGGGCTCAGCAAACTCTGCTGTTTTGAAGAACTGCCTGTTAACCATCTCTTTCTAAGTTTCCAAAGATGTAACACATTCTAGAATTAGTTTCTTAAAGATCAGCAATCAATTTTCATTTTATTTTACAAACTGACATAGTGATGAATGAAAGGAATAATTTTGAAGATGAAAAATTCTTACACCCTACTTAGTCTCATGTTCACCCACAAACAGAGAATCAAACTGCCTTGCTATAACTCTTTCAAATGCTGGATTTCCTTTTCCAAATGTCCTTCCAGGCGATGATCACTGTTGTCTATAATTCTGGAAATTCCATGATTGCAGTAACATTTAACCATAGACTTTCTTCCCGACTCCAGGCTCATGCCTTTCCTAAGCCTCCATTTCCTCATCTATAAAAAGAATATGAAAATAATAGTACCTACTTGAAAGAATTATTGTCAGAACTACATCAGATGGCATAGAAAAAACTTTTTAGCACAGGTCTCAGGGCATTATAAGTACTGAAAAAATGTTAGATAATATTATCTTTCCTATAGTTGCCAGAGACATGTCACTAAAACACAAATATGATTATGTCACTGTTACATAGGAGGTAGTTCACAAGCTCACCATCACCTATTTACAGGATAAGAGCCAAAAATACGGGAGAGGAGATTTCTGTGCTTCCATCCACCTTTGTGGACTCAATTTAAACTCATCTCCTCACACGCGCTCATGTTCCAGACATCTCAGCTGGCCGGCAGTGCCTGAGCTGTTGGCCTTTCTCTCCTCCAATGCACGTACTTGTCACCCTCTCAGTCCAAGACACCTTTCCTCACTGCACTGGTGAAAGCCATGCTGTGTGACAATGTTCCCTTCAAAAGCCACCTTCTCCAGAAATCTCCCCTTACCACCTGCTCTTGTATCTAGCTGCACCAACCTATGCACTCCAATCTCACTGGAGACAAAGTTCTGTATCTTGCTCATGACATTTTGATCATTTCTTAAGGACACATCTTTCACACTCCACAGTGAGCTCCTCAGCAGCCCTGCTCATAGTATGTGCACAATGAACACAGAATAAATTAACCTCACGAGTCCCTACTAAAAGAACAGAGGCCTAAACAGGACCTAGTGACATACTTTTCAACTACTTCGGCAACAAGAAAACTCAAAGCTCAGGTAACCTTCAAGAACGAAGGCAAAGAAACTCTGAGTAGAGAAAAAACTGTTCATTTCTTCCATGAATCTGACATCAGCTTTGAAGTGGTGCTGTTTCTAGGAATAGCAGAATGAATCAAGAAAGATCACACAGCAAACTGTGAAAAGAAAAAGGACATAAAAAAAAAAAACTAACAAAAAACCTCATTGGCCAATCTAGTTCCGGTACAGCCTTGTAGTTCAGGACTTTTATGAGGATACTGATGCCCCACAAGAAAATGGAAAAGAGACTTGAAAGAAGGAGCTTGTCTGAAAAACACTGTCATTCTCAACACACATAGAACATGGGCGGAATCTCCAAATAATGCTACATGGTCCTGCTAGCTTGTGGGGCATTATAGGCCAAACGTAAAGAAGTAAAGAGATTTCTCCTGCCACTTTTTCAAGGGGCTGGGAGGGCCTGGAGTTCTGTTGACATCTGTGATTCTCTAACCTTTGTGACCCCTTGTAAACTCAGAACCAGAGCAGCCTGGAGCACGTCACAGTACCTCCCCCATCGCACCACTCCCCTGAAATCTGAGCCAAGCCCCATGTAGCTGTAGATCTTCTGTTCACAAGTCCTGAAGGGAATCCAGAAAGTCATTCTTTAATGAAATCTGCCCCCGCCCAGGTGAACTGACTGCTGGAATAAGACATCCTTCTCATCGCAGTCAGCGGGAGGCAGGAGCTGGTTAAAAAGAGGGACTGTGGAGTAACTAGCACCTTTCAGCTTCCTTCATTTATAGGTCTCATTTTATTTCTACTTATAATATTAAATGAGAAACAGATTTAAATATGGGCGAAATGACGGCATGACACTTAGAACAATCAGTTGAGTTTGTCACCTCTAAACCGCACATTTCATTTGTATCCTAAAAGTGATGCTGAAGGGCCTGAAAGCCTGATACCAGGCTTGAAATGGTAACATGCTCCCAGGATAGACTGTTCCCTTATTTTCCCTCTCCCTAAAATGTCAGGGTTACCCAAAGAATGCCTTTAGAGTGAAATCATTGATTTCTGCCTTAAACAGCAAAGAACCATGCAGAGTACTTTACATGAAAGAATCTGGTGATCAAATTGATCTACAACAGTTAACTAAACATTCTTAGGCTGAGCAGTATATAGAGATAACATTTTGCAGAATGCCAGGCACAGAAGAGATTGGTTAAGAAGTCCCACAGTCTCTTAACAACAGTGGTGTCCAGCCAAATACTGAAACTCCATATTCTTGATTTATTATTAAAATATTTTAAATTCATATTGTTCAGAGAGTCAGGATAAGCACATGAAAGTTACATTTCTCACATTAAAAAGATTTAAAAAGCTTAGTGTTTCTCATTTTGACAGTAAAAACATGGTGCAAATAGAAATGATTTAAAAATAGTATCTAAAGTATAAATTTAATCATGTACATAGAAAGCATAAAATATATTAAGTTAATGATATGCTTTGTTAGAGGGTGGCATCTTTGTTGAAAGGAGAGATGGCATTAATAAGCAGAGTTCATGTCTGGAAAAATTGTTTCTAGTAATAACTATTACCTAATTTTAGAGGTTTACATGTGGAATAATAAAGATAGAAAGTATCAGCCTTATTATAATTTTCTGTTTCTTCCTTAAACTTGTGAATTTATTGGACTGGCTAACAGTCTTCCTGTGTGTACTACCTGTACCGTGAAAAGATTTCTCTCCAGGTCTCTTATCTTATTGATGAGAGTGTTTTGCAGCAAACCAAATTCATATTAGTGAGAACTTCGAGTATACAATTTTGAACGCTGTAACAATTTGCAATTTGTGTTGTTACATTTTTTAACCTGGGTCCAAACTATGTGCAGTACAGAAAGTAAAAAACTGATGGATTGGGCCATCTATGGCAGCATTTGTTCAGCATTTGGTACAAATGGGAGAAAAAAGATACAGAATGCATGGATTGATTTTCAAATTACCTCAATATTTTGAAAACATTTTCACCTGCATGCTGAGAATGCTAAGAATGGCAAGGAAGGCAATTGTGCATTTGCACAGCCTCCACTGCATTCATTTATAAATTACCTCATCACTGACTGAAATTAACACTGATTCTTACAGGCAATTTCTCAATTTCCAATGCTAATTACATTTTTTTTACTTTTAAATTCTGTACCACCTGTTTTGGGCAAGACATCTTAGGCAGCGCGACCGCATTTAATCACAATTTTAATTAACCGCCCTGTAGATGTGAAAAAGAAGCAATTATAATGTAGATGAATGATGATTTTTCTGCATTAAATTGTTTTGTTTCCCTGGTATGTTGATTGTAACACAGCACACAAATACAGTAACTGTACAATTTTTTTCTATTGTAATTTAGTAATTGTTTTTGGAAAACCAGTTTGGGAATGAGTGACTTCATCTGTTTACAAATTGATTGATACTGTTCACTCACTGATTGCTGCGGCGTATATTTTGGTATTGCACAGCCTAGCATAAAATATAATTAGAGATGCACAGGCTTTGCAGCACCATTTTGGAATCTGAAAATCAACTGTAACTGAAGTATGTTTTCCTTGAGCATACTAGTATCAGTTGGGGCTGATGAAATGATAATCAAAACAATGGGCTTTCCAATTCCACCACTAGTAGAAACCTTTAGTTTCAATCTGATAGTTCTAATATGGTAAGTTTATGAATTACAATGTACTAGGCCTGGGAGCTGGGGGCTGGCAAGTCTGAAGCTTGCACAACTCACTCAGATCTGTATCACAAGAAGCATACAAGTGAGGTAAGGAAACAATGTTGAAAAATAAAGAGTTGCTGCTTTGGAAATGGAAGGATTGTTCCCGACACAAGGCACAATGCACTGGTGTGCTGTAGCGCCAGCCTATCTCATCTCAACACTATGATACAATAAGATCACATTCATGCTCCTGGCTTGCAGATACAGATCATTAAAGCCGTACCTCATTGCAGATAAATTCAAAGATCTTATTTATGTGAAGCAGAGCTTGCTCCTCACTCAGCTAGGAATGGGATGGAGGGAAAATGAAAGCCATTGGTACTTGTTTATGAAACCTTTATGCTAACTGATAGTAGAAGATTTCCACTTACTATTCTCATAGGAATCAGAAATCCCTCCAAGAATGGCCTACACCAACATCATACCCACTCTTAGTCTCGGGGACATTCTCAATTAATGCACTTCATTGGTGTCACTGGGATGTTTTCTCCCTCCTATCCTTCAATGAATAGTTCTGAGATGGGCTCATTTGAGTGAGGCCTCCGTTAGGCCATTTCTGGCAGTCTGAGACAAAGGGGAAAGGGCCATAGAAGCCACTGTGGGTGTTCAAGTGTTTAGGAGATCTCTGCATCTTCTGCTTTGCTTCCTCTTACATGCTATTCCTTAGAAGATCCTAAACTAGGATAGTTCATTAGAAGACAAAAAGTCATCTTGGTTCTAGCTATGCATTTGTTATAAAACATAGCTGGGATCATGGCTTCATTTAGAGCAATTTAAAGATAGAATGATAAAGATATGTGTTGGCAGAGCAAAGCACGTCGTTTTGAGATGGGTTTGGGGCAGGAGGACTATTTAGATCCACTTCTGTTTGTCTATGTCCTTTATAAATAGTCACTAACAAAGTATTAATAGGAAACACCAAACCAATGCCAAAATTCACTTTGTATATTAAGTAAGAGCCTACTCTATTAATAAATTAAAAGGTCTATTCTTTTGCCTCTTCAAGATTATCTTGTTCACATCTATGGGGCTCAAACAGATGAAACATGATGAATTCAGACAACAGACCAGAGTATCTTATAAACTAAGCTGCCAGCAACAGTAAGTCTTTCTCATGTAGGATGTGCTACAAAAATCAGCAATATAAGCTTACTTTTGCCCAGGCACCCTGGCCTGTGTCACCCTTTCCAGCTGAAAGAACTATTTCATGTAAATGAACATTTAGTAAAACTAATGCCAATAAAAAAAAAAGGCAGTGACATAATTCATTTTGGTTTGTTAGATTGTCATTACTAAGAAATGTGCATAGGGCAGGTGGAATACACATGTGTTTTACCCCAGAGAGTCCATTTCTGGTTTCTAGCGCAGCCTCTGTACTTGTTAGCAGCCATACCTTCACACAGCTGAATATTTTTCTCTCCTTCACCACCTTCCTCACCTTCTTCCCAACAGCTCCAGAGAAAGATGCTGTTTTATGAATGAAGGTAAAAATAACCCTGAATATCTCAAATTATAGCCTTTTTTACATAATGAAAAGGGAGTGTTCTGGCAATAGACTGAAACTTTTTTTTTCCTCTATAAAGTTGCTTCAGCAATAATGCTTGTTTGAAAGTTTCCAAAAGTGGTAACATCTGTGCTCCTGCTGGGAGATGCCATCCCACCAACCTTTCTAGGAGCCATTTGTCTTTGAGGGAAAATAAAGTACCTGATCCCAGGACTGAGCCCGTCTTAGCTCCTGGTATCTTCATGCTCTGACCCACTGCGTTCCTTCGAGTAGGGAGCTGCTTCCCATGGCTACCTCCTCAATATAAACTTGCTAACTAATCTCTTAGCAAACACTTGAAGCAAACCTGAAGAGAGGAAAAAGAGGCAGAAGGGGAACAAAAACCCAGCATAGATAAAGCTCAAGACACATTCAATGGGATACTGGAATCTAAATTTAGTACTAAACTTGAGATTTCTTTTGAAGGATTGCCTGTTGTATGTGAAACAGGGATTTTTGTTACCATAATTTTATTTTTAAATCTCAATTGTAATTCTTCAGCTATCTCTTAAACAGGCTCACTTCAACATGAACTCCCTTGATTCTTTTCCCCCTGTTGATGGAGATGTACCTACTCTTTCAGGTACTTGCAAATGGTTTCTTTTATTACTATATTTTAATAACACGACTTTTGAAAAGTCCACACAAGATAACTTTCCCTTAGCAATTTATGTGAGAATCTACTGTTGGAAATAATGACTTTCAACCAATGATCAAAGAAAAATAAATCTTTTACCCTAATAAGACTTTTTAAGACTGAAATCCCATTTTTAAATGGATAACAGCTAAGAGGCTACTGGCAATCTATTTATTTCCAAAGCTGTGTTTTAATATTGCCTGCATAGCAATTGTATAGCAAATGAAGCCTAGGGTCTTCAAAGTTAAAGGTTTTGAAATAAAGTTGGTATGTAGTATTTGAAAACATATTGTTCAGAATTTGAGTTTTAATATCTAGGAATAAACAGAGCATTAAATCAAGCAAAGCTGTGACAAGGCCAATGTGCACATGGAAGATGCCAGCAAGGCGTCTCCAGCCCTTTGTTCACAGCTTAACAAAACTGTGCCGTCACACCACTTTAGTGCAACAGTGCCTGTCGAATGGGCATCAGCAGATCAGCCAGTGCCTGTCATACACACAGCTCCAGGACGGTTTGAAAGCAAGGGCTTATTCCACCCCCAAGTTTCGATGGAAAGTGAGGAGGTATTGAAATTATCTAGCAAAGACACCCCCTCTCCAAAGTTGGAAGGAGAAGGAAGAATGAAAAAAAAATTTTTTTTGCAAGATATAGAGAAGGAAAATATGTACTCAGGCAAAGGAAGCACTTTTTGTATTTGTTTTCATTGTGAAAGCAATTATAAAAATTTTGCAATCATAGAATTCTTCTTAAAGCGACATTCTTGATAATAAAATAAAAGTTGAAAGCCATTGTTATTTTAAGACTTTGACACATTTTTTGGCTTTTAAGCAACTGACTAAACTTCTTACATCAGGATAGAAGGGTATTATTTGAAAAAGAGGACTCACAACCCCATGTTATTCTGAGGAGTCTCTCTTAGATGTAATTTTGGCTACGTGGCTGTTTTTGTTGACCAAACTGCATTAGCTTTTAAATTTACAGCCTCCTGCGTCTGGTCTCTGTGAACATTTAATCTGCTTCAGAAGACAGTGCTGGAGAAAAGAAGTGTGGTGAAGAGAGGATTGTTCACTTTCCAACGTGTTAACAATAAGGAAGAAAAAAGAAAGAAAGAAAACCTAAAAACCCAAGCCATCTTATTTTCCTCCTATCACACTGATCATGAGATTTGGCTTTTGAGCTTTAATAAGTGGTGGGGAGGTGCCTTGGAACTTTCCTTCTGTTTAATTAAGTGAGCCCACTCCTCTTTAGGCATCCAATCAGAGTAAGTGTGAGAGAGCCGGAGCAGGGTTGGGAGTCCTAGCGGTAAGAAGGAACCAGCTGAAGGTGTTCTCAAGCTGGACCCTTCCAGCCCCGTCAGGATCTGGTGCTACTGAGCTCTGTCCAGAAGGAGCTGAGATTTCTGTATACTAAAGTTGAAAGCTCGCACTCTCCACCTCTCTCTCCCCCCCTGTCTGTCTTTCACTCCGCTGCTGACAGTTTGCTGCCTGTACTTTGGCTGTCTCTTTTCCAGTCTCTACCCTGTGAGTTTCTGGCCTGCCAATTTCAACTTGAAGCTTGACTGGGCTGATTTGATGCAAATACCTCCAGGGAAAACCCTGAAACTGATGAACAGTTATGTCAAGTCGATTTTGCACCATCGGGAAAAGGTAACCTCTGCGAGAAAAAAAACAACAAGGTTAAAGAGACAAGGGCTTTTCACGTGTAATACCTCTGCTGCACATCTCGTTCACTGTTTACCATCCCTCAGAAATTGTAACTGTCAGAATTAGTCCTAATTGCAGATGCGAAAGCTGCCATTATAATAAAAACAGAGGCAGTACAGGCATTAAATGTAGCAGCCTAATTTGTGAGACTACAGAAAAGGTAGAGTAAATGAATATTTCATTACTTTAATTACCAGGGACTACTCTTTTCTTGCTGTCTTATGATAAGTGTTGCTGTAACTAGCAACAGCAAACATCCACTAAAACATAAAGTGCAATAATCGTCCTGCTGTCAGGATCACCACTTTAAAATACGAGCAGGGAAAAAATATAATGGTTTATCTATTTCTTAGAGATTGCAGAAGTAGAAGAGGGAAATTCATTTAATGTCAGGGGGAAAAACGCACACACACAAAGGCACCAGTAAACAGGTTTTAGTCAGAGAATAATGGCTCCGAGAGAGAAGGAAAAAATACCAGTTGACTGTACCTCTGAAACATTAGCCCTAAAAGAATGCTGGAAAGGAGAAAGTAGGAGGTAATCGTGTTTGTTCAGATTGTTTAAGGCAAAATTTTGTTTCTGTGTTGCACAATGTAATTGCTTGAACATTTGAAAATAAAACTCAAGTGACTAGGGGAAAGACGAGGAAAGCAAGCAGTTTTCAAATGATTTAGTAAAGGTGGAAAAAGTTCAAGTTGGCAAAAGTTTAAAAGCTCAGTCCAGTTCCATTTAAAAAGACGAGATAAACCCTGCCAGAAAAAGGGCTCTGCCTGCAGTTCCAGAGTACTGATTCATAAGATTTGGGAGTATCAATTATTGCTCACCACTGACACTTTGAAAAACCCTGAGCAACTCTCTACAAATGTTAATTTCAGGTAAGGGAGCTCGTGGGGGTGGGAGGTGGTTGGCTGGTAGGAGGTGAGCCTAGGAGTGGGGGGTGTGGTTGAGGAGGTTGCTAAGACTGGTTGAAGCCAGCCTGTCTCTGCATTTATCACTCTGTCCCAGAGGAGGTGTTTGTTCAACATAGCAGTTTGACAGCACAAAAACACTGTGGCCAGAAGCCCTATCAAAGAGCCTACTGACACGTATCATTTGTGGTCTTGGTTTCACAGGACAAGACTGCCTCACACCTTATCTGCACAAGTATAAAATCCACACATTTCTAAGTGTTCAGTATAGTTTTAAACCTCCTTCCATTTTTTCTTCTAAATATTGTAAACACTACTTTCAAATACCATCTTTATTCAGGACTCCAGAATGCTATTTTAAAAACCATAATAATTTGCAATCAATTTAGGATAATCTGTGTTAAGGTTGGTAATACTCAAAGAAAACTATTTAGAAGCACAAAGCTAGTAATTTATCCTAAATAATACACTTAACGCTCAGATTAATAGGTATAAGTAAGTTTCACAAGTGGCATAGAGAACACTTTTTCCCCATGATAAATCTTAAACAAGAGTCTACATAAATTTGTCACCTCTACTATTTGTGTTGAAATATATTTCATTCATATGCTAGATGATTGTAGTAAAAGTTAAAAAGTACCAGAATTTGGGTCCTAGGGTGCATTTATTTCTGTGTACACATGAGGGTTTGTGCATATGTAGTGTATTTAGTTTTCAAATTTCCATCCACAGAGCAAAGGTGATGGGAAATCTTTAGAGGACAAGCATTTTGCTTAGAGATAGTTCCCTTTTAATGGGTCTATTTATTATGAAAACACAGCTTACTGAGTTCTTTATATGTAAACCTCACCTCTTAAAACTGAGAAATCTCATGATGTGAAACACTTCCATTGATGTGCTTAGTGTCTAAAATAGAAACTTAGGTACTTCCAAGAACAGGCAAATTGCAAAGTTTCTTTGATTACAGTGACTTGGATATATAAGACAATATAAATACCATTTAAATTAAGAAACAGTGAAAGCTATATGCAGCATTTATAGATCAAGTGGGCACTGAATTCCTTAAAACTTCCTCATTTGTTTGAGGGGGGGATAAAATCTCAGATCTTTATAAAACATATCTTAATTTGTTAATCTATTATTGGTTACTTCTCATTTAGAGAAGCGGGTAGCGATCTCCTTTGTCAGGTGCACCTTTCTTTCCTAGAGTTAGTTATAAAAAGAAGTATGAAACAGCGTACAGAGAACTAAAATCTCTATGTTATATGAACCACGTTAACTATTATAGAGGAGGCCATTACAGTTTTTAATGTACAAAATGTTTTGTCTTTTTTGAAGTGAGAAATCATGAATGACAATTACCTGTTCCAAAAAGAATGTGGTGGTTTAACTCTAACGCCGGAGAGTATTTAATATGCCATTACCTTGTGGAGATTTCAAAATACACCTTTGTATTTTAGCATTTGTGATAAATAAACTTGGCTAAACTAACCAACAATGTGTTTACTGTTTGACCAAAAGAACATCTTCATTTGAGTGTGATTTAACTTAAAAATATTCAAGTTAAGAATGGGACTTCTTCAAGTTTGTAGTAGAATGTGGAGGTGTAAGTTGAAAATAACATAAAAAACCAAGAAAAATGAAATAAAAAACCCTTAAAATGGATTAAGTACCCTTGAAATGACAATTCATGTCATAGACTATAGGAAAAGTTATCTAGAGTCTTATTTTTATAGTAATGATTTTAAAAAGGAAAAAAAAGTAACTTGGATATGTATACTAACAATTCTATAATATCTTCCAATTCTAAGAAGTTCAAATCTTAATCCTTCAACTCAGCTCAGAAATAGAACTAACTTTGTAAATAATCATGAATCGTTATGATGATTACATTCCTCAATTGAAAAATGAAAGCAAAGTTCAATCTGTCCTTCTTGAAATCTTTTCTCCCCTTATACCTCTTATTTGTCCAAGCTCCTTCCTCTTCTGAATCTGTTCTTTTTTAAGCCCATATTAATTTCTAACCAACACTGCAGCACCCACTGTAAATGTGCATGACTTTATCAGCTCTCATACTTTCTTGGGTCACAAACACACAATATCTGATGAGACATTGATCATCTTCCTTCTCTTTCCTCTTCAGCTCCTCTAACTTTCCTGTCAGAAGCTTGAAAAAATATGCACAGTTACTGTTGCTGAGGGGAGACAAAGTTTAACTTCTGGGTTGGCAATCGGAGAATAATTCATGAGCAGATTTTTTAGCAAATGATATGATTTGCTAAATTTTGGTCTTTGATTTATATTTATGTACTCCTGCTACTGCTAAGGTTTTGCCAACCTCAATTAGATCATGAATGAGATCATTTTAATTCAGCCCCCAAACTGTGACCTGACCATGGTCTGAAAGTGTTCAAAAAGTAATTTTAAGCCTCCCTTTGATTTGAAAAGGAATACTGCATGCTTGGTAGTTCATACAAATAACATAAAACTTAATTATTGGATGATTTGGCAAAGGACCTTCTTGCCAAACAACAGTCAATGCCAGCTACTGTGACGCTGGTGCTGCCTGGCCCCCAAGCCCACAGCCCCCTTGTGTACGGGCGTTTGTTCATTGTGTCTCAGGGCAAGATGCTTTCAGATAGGATTCAACGATTGGGGCGGCAGGGTGCAATGCAAAGGTTGTACCGTATTTATAACTCCAGTTAAAAAATGCTGTCTCACCTAGAAGGGAAGTAGATCCGCGCTGTCAAATCACCAGGAGGCTGTGACAAAGGGAGCTTGCAGCCTGACACACGGTGTAACAACATAGCAAACACCTTTAATTCTGTCATGTCTCATACCCTTTACTTTCTCACACATTTATGGCTGCTCGAACGTTGACACCTACACTCTTTTTCGAAACTAAATAAGGCAATCTTATTTAAGCCCAAATGCAACACCTGTAAAGTTATTCTTGTGCCCAGCAAAAAATAACCATTAACTCCTTCCTCATAAAACCTGCTTTGCTTGCTTTGGAAACTCTCAAGTTGGTAACGGCCAGCTTGAGGCCCTGACTCGGAGGTCCACATGACCTCCCAAGCTCTGACAGATAGGCAGGACTTCCCCCCTCAGAAAGATGCAGAGGCTAAGATAACGTCACTGTCCGAATTGGCCTCCTCCAGCTCCTCCAGTTGAAGCCCCTTTCCTCATCACAAACTTCTGGTATCTTTCACAGTAAGGAGAGAGGCCCCAGCTGCTTCATTCCCTCTAGCGACCAAAGTCTAATATTTTAAAAGCTAGAAATGAAAATAGCTTTTCTAAAGATATTTCCTGGAATTTTTAATGTGCTGCTTTGATTCCTTTTTTCTATCTTTTTTTTTCTTGCCAATTATAAACCACCATTTGGAGGGCTTATGAGCAATGTAAGTCCACCTCATCTAATTAAACCACATTGTTTTAAAAGCTTGAACAGTTTTCATGTCTACAAGACTTGTCTGAATAATAAACTGCTAGAGCCAGAATTCTGAGTGTCTTTGGAGAGCCAGAATTTCATCTGCTGAGCGCAAAGGGCCAGGCACTCAAAGAGTTAAGGAGTGTTCCCGCATTGCTGGGTAGGTTAATATCACAGCTGCCTGGTAAAGCATTATCCTGTACCTCACTTAACAAAAGCCTCCTTTTGCAAACAGACTCCCACTCTCCCCCCAAGTGTCCAAAGGTGTTTACTGAAGTAAATCTGCCTAAATCCTTCATTGCTTGGGTCATGGGGGTGGGTAGGAGGGGTGGAAGGTGTAGGGATAATCTCTTTTTGTAAATTCTGTAAATCTTCTGGGAAAAAGAAAAAAAATTCAAGAATTCGTGTCACATGTTCATGTACAACTGCTAATATATCCGTTCGTTTTGTTCTTATAAGTGAACTACGCCACAATGCCTAATGGAAAAGTCCCTGTTTCAAATAATTCACTATGCTGTTTGGAGGAATTATACTCCCAAAGTAAATGTGTGTGAGTGTGTGTGTGTGTGCACATTGTGTGTTTAATCTAATGGTTGAAGAAAAACTGTTAGTATCTTCAAAGTGGTTTCAGAAAAGGGGAAAAAAGAAGACAGTTTGGGAGCGAGATAATGCAGCTGAAAAGTTGTCACGAGAGGTTCCAGCTCTTGCCGTGGTCTTGCTCCAGTGCCACTAACTGCATGTTACTTGTGCACATTGAATATGGAGGCAAAGAACACAGCAAAACCTGACAGGTCCGCCTGCGAGGGCTTAAACAATCCCCAGCAAGAAGGAGCCCTTTAGGCACAAACTTTCTCTCTCAAAAACGTGAATACCACCAACCCCTCCCTACAAATCTTGAAGCATCCAGTTTGAGATACAAAAAGGCTGTCATCTCACAAATGTTAAACATACTAAAAAAATCTGAAAAAAAAAAGTATGGAGAAGGTGTGAAAAACGTGGCACTTTACAGCCCTCAAAGCTTTTTAAAATAGAACAACTTTTCCCCCTAAAATTCTTTTCAGAGAATTTTTTTTCCCTTTTTGGCTCATTTGAGAGTTTCTTTCTTGGCTTTTTTCCCCTTTCATTTGAAAATATGAATTATCATAAAAAGTCAGGGGGGGGAAATGGGAAAGTCTTTTCCAGTTTTCCTGAGGATTTATCAGTGTGTTCAGGCTGGGTGTGAGCACCCATCACTGAAGCCAGACCAGGGGCCCATTTCCACTTTGCCCCTTCCCTCCCACCCTGCCAGCGTCCTCACTTCCCAGGTCTCAGGGTAAACAATGATAGTTATTAAAGCCAAATCCTAGGCAGCATTCAAGGGTAGGAAGTCCACACACCTGACCCCAAATCTAACAGGCTTCTAGGGTAGAATTTGATCCCTCTCTGACACTTTTTACCTCAAGTGTTGAGCGGGTGGCCATGAATAGTACAGACATGCCATCTGGTAACACTATATGCCTGTCAGGAGGGACAGGGCCTGGTTGAGCATCAACTATATAAGGCTGGTAACTAGGGGAAGCCCAACAAACAGCCACAAACACCTAAGTTATTTTACTCAGCTACTACCCTCTTCCTCTCTCTCTCTCTCTCTCTCTCTCTCTCTCTTTCTTTTCATCTTGGCTTTCTGTGGCAGAATGCAAATGGAGCCTGCCGGCGGTGAAAGGGCTGAATTGTGATTAAGAAGAAGAAGAGCTCCTTTCTTTGTTCTCCCCTCAGGGGATGTTTACTGGGAGAGACACAGCGGATCAGATATGAAAGGCATTCAGGTCAGCATTGATGTGAGCGAAAGTGAAATCATACCTAAGGCATTCAAAAGACCGCCGTGTCAGGGGTCCAGCTAACGGTGCAGCTACTGTGTGAGTCTTCCCGGAGAGGCAAAAATCTTTTCACAGACTGGCGATATTTTTTTTCTCCCTAATTTACTACAAAATTATAAAAGTCTCCCCCCACCCCATTTACTTCCTACCACATGACATACAGAAGTTAGTATTTTCTCTCCTCATGGACCACATGCAAAATCAAACCAACTTCTAATAACTGTATTACCTAAATGAACCAGCAAGACTGAGCTGTGAAATCTGTTTTTTTCTTTCTCCCTAAAACAGGTGTATTCATGTGGGTTACATATATGCATAATATGTAAGGGAAAACTGAGAAGAGAAAAGCCAAAAGATATATGCAAGATGGCTTTTCCTCTCACCTCCCAGAGAAGAAACACAAGACAACAACAACAACAACAACACACACACACACCATAAAACAGCAGAGAACACCTTAAAACGAAATCCTTTATTTACTTTGTAACTACTAGTTACACTTTTCTTGAGAGCTTTCACTCTGACACAACTGTCACCCAAGATAAAAGTATTTGGCACATAGCTATTAAGGCAAAGGCTTCCACAGAGCCTTCAGATTATTATCATTTTCCTTTTTTAAAAAAGGCTTGATGAAGAAATACTTGGATCTGACTTTTTAAAAGTTTACACTCCCCACATCCCAAATAGTCATTCAATAGATTCTCCCAGTAGTAAGATGATGTTGTTGGCATAAACAGAGCTATATAAATATATACAAAATTCACAAATCACAGCAAACATACAAGTAACAAGAAGGTGCCTGGATATTTCAAGGCTTAAAAATGAAAAGGAAAAAAAAAATCACATTTCATCTTCTGGTTGCTAAAGAAGGAAAAGAAAGGAAGGAGGGAACATGGCTACATTAATTGGTTTTAAAACATCCTTCTGTCTCCTCTGGATTACATTTTTCAACCTTCATATCTTGGCTAAAAAGCATATTTGGGCTTACGTTAACATCTGCTTTTTGTGGTGACATTTAATTCTGTATATTTTCAACTAGTGTTTCTGCATCACAGATTTTCCTCCTTTATCTCTTTGCTCTAAAAAGACAACCAAAGAGCAATCAAAAAGGTGTCTGACTTGGCCATTCAGACAATTGCCCCCTTGTGGGAATGCGGGAATGAATGGTACAGTGGACACCCCAGCACCATTGACGTTATAAACATGTAAATGAAACACATTAGGGCAGACAATCAATTGTCTGTGAGCATGGCAAACCTGCACTCCCTCTCTGTGTGACAGGCACAAAATAGTGTCTACCTTGGGAAGCCACAGTGCTGGAGAGGAAAAGGACAAAGACTCCCTTTTCACACAGAAGAAAATGCACCTTAAAAGCCTTGGAAGAATGCAGATGACAGAAACTGTTGTAAGGAAAAGAATCCCCCACATCCTGGAAAAAATACGGAACTGTTAGAGAGCTAGCAAGGCTCTCCTGTCCTTCCTCCAAGGGGACTCACATTCCCCAGGAAATATTCTTAATATGACATTAGGGTCTTTGAAAACCTCTTGAAATTTTGTTTAAACAAATTAAGAAAGAAGGAGAGGAAACACTGAGAAACCTAGTACAGAGCATTTTAGTAGGCAACTTTAGTCTGGGTTTTACTCATATTTGAAAATAAATGCTAAAAGGCATAAATTTGTTTTTAATTTGGCAACAGAGAGACAGTGAAGTGAACAGTCTTACCTATCCTTACCTCTGGTGGACCATCACACTAAAGACACCACCAGGCTTGCCACTGGCTCTGCTAGGAAGCAAGGGTTTCTACTCAAATTGACTTAGTTTTTCCAAATCAAAATAAAACAAATAGATCAGTCTAGATACATAGCCCCCAGCCTGTGTGTGTGCCGCATGACGAAACTTGCGGAAGGTCTGCACAGAGAGAAAAGGATGGAGATGGATATCTCTGGAGTGCCTTCAGGAACTGGTACCTGCTACACAAAATGCCTAAGTGCTTTCAGAGCCAGCAAAACGGGCTCCCACAAGCTCATCAACTTTATGAAGAAAGCAACTTGCCAACGATTTCCACACTTGCAAAGATAACCCAGTCTGTGACAAACTGCGATCCAAGGAAACTTCCCTGTCTTAGTGTGTATTGAGGGGCTCTAGTCTCTGTCTCCAATGCCCATTCCAACTTCACCTCTCAGGAGGAGAACTGGGAGTCATTACCAGAAGAAGGGTGAACTGCATTTCCTTTTCTTTCCATTTAGGCATCTCTGAAATGGGGACAACTTCTCTGTCTCTCCTTCCCTCTAAGTATCACATCAGCACCTCCACTCCCTTCAAGGACGTGCTAAGAAATGAGGGTTTATTTTAAACAGAGACCATCATTTCTGCCTGTCTGATTGTTTCTCCTGTAGGATTCAGAGCCTTGAAAACATTCAACTTGATCCTTTCTCTTTACCAACTGAAAAACAGAGACCAAAGGTGCTTGGAAAAATCTTCCCCACTTTCTCACACAATCTCCAACCCTTTAGTGGAAACTTTGGAGAAAAATCAAATGTAACTTTTCTTTCCTTCTTCCATTTCCTTTTTCTTCTAATTCAGTTTTCCCTTAAAAGACAACTTCACTCCCTTCTCTGAAATAAGCAATTTCCAGATTTGATTTTGTTTTTGTTTTTTGTTGTACCATGCACGTGTGTGATAGATGTTTTCAGAGTCTGATGCTGGAAGGCAGCAGGCTGGGGAGTCAGGCCCCTCTTCCCAGGCTCTGCAGGAGGCAGGAGGGAAGCTGGAGCATCCCAGGACCTGCTGCCCAAATCAGGGGCAAAAGCAACAAACTTTGCAAGTCACACAAGGGCTGAGCCAATTGAAGGCAGCAGTGGGGTATCTCCTGCTCCTAGAGCTCATTCCTGACTCCAAGGCTATGTGGAGATAGTGGGGTGTAATCAAGGGAATAAAAAGGGGAGCTGAGTTTTCCACCTCCCCTCCAGCTTTAGTGAAAGTGTTACAAAGTGAGTCAGGCGACTGAGGATCATCTGACTGAACTTTTCTTGAAATGGACACACATTCTTGTCTGTGGGCAGCTCGATTTTTGCCTCCTTCCCCCTCACCCCACTCTCCCTTTCCTCCTACACATCTTATTTTCTGGGAAGAAATTTCCTTGTTACCATGTGGGGGAAAGGAGACTGGCCGCTATGGGTTAGTTTGGCCCTGGCACTGTCTTTGCCAGGCATCTTGCTAGCCTGAGAATCTGGAAGGTTGGGTTATAGATTCTTGTTTCTTTCTTATTTTGCTCAAACTGCTTCTCTCTCCTTTGCTGTTTAATAATTATTGGACACTTCATTGTCTTCTAACCCACGATCTTGACCAGCCTCTCAAACATACCCACTGCTTTACATGTTTTATCTCCTTGCTGCCTTAGTCTATGTATTCACTGTTGACTTCATTAAAATTATATAAAGTGCCATTCTAGGTTCTTGGATGTCCATCTTTTTATTTTTCTTGCAGCTTCTAGTTCTATGATTATTATTGCCATTATTCCTTTCCAGGAATTTCTATATGATGTTGATAAGCATCATCATATTTAGTGTTATCAGCAAAGACACAAGCTGAAAAGTGACATCTTTTCCATGAATCCAGGAAAGAAGAAAAATCCACTCAGTTCAGATAAATCCTGGCAATTCCCAAAGGAAAAGGCATTGGATATGTGTTTGATGAGAAAGAAAATGAAAAACGGGAGGGGAGGGGAATGGTTCTTCTACCTGCTTCTCAAAACCAGGACATTGCTCAGTCAGATTAAACCCAACTGAAAACACTGACAAGTAACCAATTTACAGCATGTTTTCTCACAGATTATTTTTTTTTGGGGCGGGAGGAAGACAGGTAACAGTCAAAGTTACAAAAGCTCTAAGCAATAGACCAGCTTGATGTTAAGTGTTCAGAATCTGAGCTACATGCCTTAAAATATGCAATTCACCTTTCCAGTTCGGAGTGGGAGTGTGTGTGGGAGTTCTTCCAAATTAGTGGCTGGGTGCAGAGGAAATTGGCTGCCTTGTCATGACTGCGCACCTTCCTGGCACTCCATTACACCTGCAACCTGAGCCCACCTCCCCCCTGAGGGACTCCCTCTCAGCTAGCACTCCAGGGGTTCCCATGAAGCCAGGATCCCTCTCTTTTCCCATAACTGGACTGTGGCCTGACCTCACTGCTGGGGCAAGGCTGGTCATTGGAGACAAAAATCCTGAAGAGGGTAGAAAGAGGAAAGCAAGAAGAAGCAAACACTTAAGTCTTCCCTGTAAAAAAAACACTTCTGGGAGTCTTGCTTTAAATCTCATTCTCTTTTCTTTTTCTCTCTCTCTCTCTCTCAAAAAATGACTATTTAACATAAGAAAAAAATAAGCCTCCTTGACACAAAGCTTTTGTTATCCAGTTGATCAGCAATGTGCTTTAGATACTTGTAAGAGAGGGAAAAAAGCCCCACAACAGACATTGATTTTAGAAAATCAATAACCAACATTTAATAAAAGGAACAGAGGAAACACAAGAGAGGAGAGGGGGACATTAGGTGTAATTTTAGTGTCTACTAAATTACCCAGAGATGGAGAAGGGGAAGTCTTCTGTGTAAGGACCACCTTAAATAATGCCAGGTACCAGAGTAAAGAAAAAATTAAATTCTCTCTCCCTTTCTCTCTCAAAAAGAGGCAGCCTGTACTGAATCTTGGGTAAGCAGCTCCGAATATATTATTGTACTTGTTTTTTGTAATACTAAGCCAAGCAAATAGATCAAAGAAAGCACAAAGAGGAAAGGCAGGCTAACGCAAAGAACAGTTTCTGACTAAAATTCCTCTATCACTCCCCCATATGGCTCGACACCTCCACCACAACAAGCAAATGACACACACACAGACACACACACACACACACACACGAGAGAGAGAGAGAGAGAGAGAGAGAGAAGCATCATTTGTCTCTAATCAAAATTCTCTCGTCTTTGTGTTTTCCTCTCTAGCACCCCACACTGCGCCCCCAGCCGCCCCCTCTCCGCGCGGCGCAGCATTGGGACAGGCCGGGGGCGCGCACAATTGTCTCCTCTAGAGGAAAGTTCCTCCAAGTAGGTCCCGGCGGTCCCGGCAAGGCGCGGGTTGGGTTGCGGGTGGACGGGCAAGCGTTAAGACCCGCGCCCAATTCTGGAGCGTCTATGCGGCCCAGTGCTGGCAGATCTGCCTCCGAGCGAAGGGAGAGGGAAGTTTCCTTTCGAGTCTGGCTGGCTCTGGTTAGATTGTTTGTTTTTAGGGGTTGTTTTTTTTTTCTTTCTTTCTTTTTTTTTCTTTTTAAACTCAGTATCCTCCGTCAGCTCCCGCCAGCACTCTCTCTAGTCCCCAGCCCTCTCCCCTCCCCCAGGCTCCTTCCGCGCACTTGCCAATCACTTTTCTCTTTTATTCCCACGATTTTGTTTGGGGGTAATACCTAGGGGGTCTGGGTCCGCCGGTCTCGGCGTCTGTTTCTCTTCTCTTCTCTTCTCTCTCTCTCTCTCTCTCTCCCCTTGCCTTTCCCCGCCCGCCGTCCCTTCTCTACTCCCTCCGAGATGGACCTACTAATTTGTCACCCCCTCCTTTTAAACTCTCACCTCGGGTCTGTGTGTCCCCCTCGCACCCTCATCTCCTTCCTCCTTCCTGACTCTGCCTGGATAACCGGCTCCTCCTGACCATGTAGAAACTGCCGGGTAAAGTCTCCCCGAGTCCTGCGACTCCTTCAGCCCCCGGCGTGGGGGCCAAAGTCTATTGCAGAGGAGCCACCGGTCCCCTAGCCTGCACCGACCCTGCCGTATCCCGCGCCGGGCCGGCTGAGTCCCTCCCACCCTGGAGTCCGGGCGCGCCGGGCCGGGCCCGGGTGCTCGCGGACCGTTACTTGGCGCTGCGAGAGGCGGCCCGGCGACTGTGGCAAGAAACTTTAAGCCTTGCTGAGGCACAACCCAGGGTTCCCTCTCCCGCCCTCGCAGTCCCGCTGCCACCCTCACCTCCACCCAGGGATCCTGCAGGACTTGGCGCCCAAGCCCCCACCCTGCCCGCGCCGGACGCTCGCGCTGCCGGGCCAGGGACCCAGCGGGCCGGGCGCAAGCCGAGCGGGAGGCGGAGGTGGAGGGAGGGCGCGGGCGGGGGCTGGGGCGCGAGGGGCTAGTGGGGCTGAGGGCACCGGGCCCGGGATGGACCCCTGCGCCGGGAGCCCCCGGGCGCCCGACGCTCACTTTGCCCGGCACTTCCCCAACTCCCCCCCGGTCCCGCCGCCGCGCGCGCCGGGCTCCGGCCCCGGCCGCGAAGAGAGGCTCGCCCGCGAGCCCCGGCCGCCGCCGCTGCCACCGCCTCGGTTCCTTTTCCCTTTCCCCCCCTTTTCCCTGGGTCTCGAGCCGCGGAGTGGCCCGGAAAAGTTTGGTTCGGGCCGCTTCTTACCGTTTTTCCTCCTGGGATTGGCTTGTTTGCGCCTCTTGCACCGGGGGCCATCCGCCATGATCGGCTGCTTCATTGATAAGAGCGGATCAGATGGCAGTTCGCATGGACTCGGCGCCCTGCTTCGGCAGCACGCAGGCTCGATCTAGCAACCAAACACAGCGACAATGTGGGCATCGCCCGCGCCCATTGAAACGCGCGCGGGCGGCCCAGGGGAGCCGGGCCAGGGCCCCGGTGAGCACCCATCCGAGCCCCCCAACGCCAAAGCGAAACTTCAGCGGCCCCCTCCCCGCCCCCCCCCCCCAGCCTTGGCCCTGAGGCGCTTTGTGTTTGTTACTGTTTGGTGTGTTGCACTCGCGAGGGATCAGAGAGACAAGAATTACATCTTCAAAATGAGTCATAACTCCTGACCGTATGAGGGAATGCACACGGCGGTACAGTAAGACTGCTTGACTCAGGGCTAGGCGGACCCTTTCCCCCCAAAAGTCCTCAGCCCGGCTTGGGAACTTGGGGTGAGAGGAGGCTTTCTTTCGCTCTCATCTTTTCTCATCTCCCCTCACCCCCCCCCCCATTCCCAAGGGAAGAAACAAGCAAACAAACAACGCGAAACAGCCTCTGGATGAAGCACACTCCGGTAAACTGATAATAGTAATTATAGGAAGCCCACTCGCCCACCACCCCTCCCCTCCCCTTTGGAGTTTGTGGAGGCACTTTCTCCCCCCACCCTTCGCCCCCAAATTAAGATTTCCCATTTTACGCGACAATAAGAAAT